>VCJG01000185.1:0-14890 GCA_024140375.1 Backusella westeae | reverse complement strand
TGTAAATATAATGGGAAAAAATGAATTATACTAATGATTTTATTTCTTTTTTTTTTGGTAGAAATGGTTGCTCTCGTCCTTACCTTGCCGAGGTTGCACTTGTCGGTAAAGCACCAAATACTTATAACCTTTACTTGGGTGGAAGTCTTTTAGGTAGTCGATTAAACAAGATTTATAAGGAAAACCTTAAAGAAGAGGCAATTCTCACTGAACTCAAGCCGTTGATTAAGATGTATGCTTTGGAGAGAAATCAAGACGAGCCATTCGGCGACTGGGTCATCCGTGCTGGATATGTAGCAGAAACCATCACTGGTATGGATTTCCATAATGTTTGATTAGATTTTTTTATGGTTATTATTCATTAGAAAATAAATAAAGACTTTTTTTTCATGACTTCATTATTATTTGCCATATTTCTTTCTTTAGTCAAATGATTTTTTACGATATCTTTTTTCTTTTTAGCATAAATCACACCATTGTCACTATCAGCATTAATTTTTTATAGGTTATCTACATGAAAGATCTCAAACATGGAATTATCTAAATTACCCACTTAATATGAGAATCATGCAGACTCAACTCTATTTCTCGAAATGTCTGGGATATCTTTTTTCTTTCTGTTTTTCCTGTAGAGACATTCTCAGCATTTACCTAAAAAATCAATTTTGATTTATTTCCATCCTTGTCATTTGCTAGGGCATTTGTTCCCTTCTCCACAGAAATATAAGGTTAAACTGCTTTTATTGGCTCATTTCATAGTTACTCCTTATTTTATATAATACAAGGTAATGTATTGCCGAAACATGATTCAGAAAAGGTTTTTTTTTGGAACTTGTAGCTGACTTTTTATCAGTTCGCTCTAAGCACTTTGGCATCATATCTGCTCATTTTACAGCCCTTATCAATGAAAAGCCTATTGTTTTTTATATAGAACATTTCTCGACCTGATTTTTGCATGGTAATTAAACTTAAATGTGTATGTTAGTCATACTCATTAAGCAAGTAAGTATTATATACTTTATTGTGATACAGGTGTGAAATGCATATTATGCTCTGTCTGAAAAAATCACTATTTTTATATATAGTATCAATGACAAAAGATACTTGCTTTAGCATTTTTTTTCTTGAAGAGATTAGGGAAGCAAAAATGCATAATAAATGAAATTTTATTTTTTTCAGTCTTTTGAAAGCAGAAAAAATATATATTAAAGTGACAAAATATCTATAATAATAATACTAATAATAATAATAATAATAATAATAATAATAATAATAATAATAATAATAATAACAATAACAATAACAACAATAAGTTATTTAAGGTCCTTACGCATAGTATATGCTTTCAAACCCAATGTAGCAATAAGACCAACGGCCGCAAATCCGAAAGAGCCCCAAAAGGACACACGAACGGCATCCATATAAGCCTCAAGTACCACAGCTCTGGTTGAAGGTTCGAGTGCCCACACATAATCTGAGCTTTGACGCACAAGATCAGCTGAAACGTTTGGAAGCGCTAGTGAATTTATTTTTGTTGTCAGTGTATTGGAAAGAATGCTGCCCGCGGTAGTGATACCAGTGATACCACCAACTTGATCACAGAAAGTCATAAAGGCCACAATGAGTGGCACGCTTTGTTGTTGAAACAAATGACGATAATTAGCCTCAATTATACCAGAATACTGACCAATTAATCAAAAACTTACTGTTGTATTGAGACGGATGCTTGCGCAGTAATAATTTCGCTATTAATCATTCCTCCACTCCCTATACCTGTCACAATCATCAAACCCACAATCAAACCTCGGCTAGAGTTGACACCAAGCAAATGGAGCAAGCCACAGGCAAGAACAAGAATTGCAAGCGAAGTACGTGTAGCCCATGTATAATGGCCAGTCTTCACGATGACTAAACCTGTCAAGACATTAAAGATGCATGCTAGCAGTACCAAACAGAGCAATTCCAAGTTAGATGTCATTGCAGATTCTTTACGTATAACGGAAAGGTAAAGTGGGACATAGGTCATTAATGACTGAAAGCATCCACCATAGCAAAAGGAGGCTACAAGAATAAGCCATGTACTGCGATTTGAGAAAATTCCGTGGGGTATAATGGGTGTCTTTGCCAGTTTTCTCTCATACACAATAAACGTCAATAAGAGAACTCCTCCAACACACAAAAGTGAGATGATAACAGAGGAGTTCCAAGTATATGCTGTACCACCCCAACTCAATGCGAGTACAAGAGCGACAACACCTACTGTCCATAATAGCATTCCAATTACATCAATGTTGTCTAATTTCCAATTGATACTTTGCTTGGTCTCAGGTCCCTCGACTCCAAAAAAGATGAGTATAAGCGAAACGATACAGCTAATTTTTTTAAAGATGATGGTGAAAATTTAAAAACAATGATTTCCTCCTCCCTTTCTCCCTCTAACTTACAATCCAAGCTATAAAGAAAAGTATTGTTATCATCATTATTCTAAAAAGAAGGGTATATTTTGATCACTTACTGCCATCCAAAACACAGATCTCCAACCCGAATTTGTGGCGGCTACGCCTCCTATTATGCATTTTCTCCATCAATACTCATATCATCTCTCGTATTATCACATGCTTTTGTTTATTTTTATACAGTACCAACTAATGCTCCCACGACTATTATTAACATGTACAATATATATCAGTTTAAGGTTCCATTTCTGTTTGGTTTGTTCTTTAATGTTACTTTACCATATCCTAATCCCCAAGAAATACCAAGCATTGATTGGTATTTACCAATGTAACGCACAGGAATATAATCTTTGTTTTATGTAAGTATATATACGCATTGGAAAAAGAAGGCGCAATTTACCTGCAACAACAATTTTCATCAACGTATCAAACGCTCCTATTCCGAGACCACAAAACGCACGTGCAACAATGAACATTATCATGGACTGTGCAGCACCACATAAAATGCTACCAATCAGGTAACATCCAATTGCAAACAAAAAGCAGATTCTTCGACCAAACATATCCACGCATTTTCCATAAAGAGGTTGTGAAGTAGATGCAGTCAACAAAAAAGCCTATAGTAGAGTTATATTTATTGCATTCTCTCTTTCTGTTCCTTTTTCTTACCGTGTTGACCCAACTATATAATCCAAAACCGTTAAACTCTTGTGATTGGGAAAAAATGTCAGTTTTGGATTTTCATGATTATTAATTTGGTATTACCTGCAGCTACAAGTGGAGTATTACTTGCAACAATAATATTATCGAATGCAGCAAGAAAAGAAACTACACATAATCTTTAATAAAGGGGGTTAAAATAAAAATTGAAAGAGGGAAGGGATAGCCGTACGAAGCAATAATTAAAAACAAACGTTTTCGTGTGATTTGATTTTGGCTGATATGGCTTTCAATATCTAAAATGATTTCATCTGCGTCGGCTGTTTTCTTTTCTTCTTTTGATGCTGATGATGATGTATCCATATGTGAATCTTTTTATAAAATTAAGAGAAAGAGAGAGAAAAGAAAAAGGGTATTATGGGATTCTCTGTATTACCTCCTTTTCTGATATTTTAATTAAAATAAAAGAAAATCAGTAAAAGATGAAATACATTTAACAAATGGGAAAAAAAAAAGAGAAATCAGAAAAAAGGGGGAAGGGATCAGTGATTGGGCCTCATCACGAAAGTGTGGCTTATAATCAGGGACTTTTAAAACAGATTATGAGTAGATTTGTGTAACATTTTATTTTTACTCCACACAAGTCTCTTTTTTTTGTTACACAATAAAGAAGATATAGAATCGGATTGTCCCGGATAGGGCACCGAAAGGATAAAAGAAACAACACTGTATTTTATATTGGTATGACTTTTTATTATTATCATTTTTTTAAAAAAAAAGAGAAAAGATATATATGTATAAAAGATATGGGTAAAAAGGTATGTATATGAGAAATATGATTTTTTTTTAAGAAAGAACAGCAGATGGGGAAGTAGAATAAACGTTGTTATAAAGAGGATTTGAATGTGAGTTATAAAAGCAATACTTGTTAACAAAATCGCTGTAGCTCATTTGGTAACCTTCCATAGGAGGCTCATTGATGGGATCATTGATGAAAGTTATTTCTTGTCGCTTGTTCACAGAAGAAGGAATAGAAACTGGAATCGAAGGGAAAGTATTAAAAGTAGGTGGAGATAATGGTTTTTCAACAGTGGTACCATAGTGTGAAATATAGGATGATCCACCAAAGAACACGGGAGGGGTATAAGCTAATGGCTCCGAATCTGTGGGGGTGCCAGGAGGAGACAAAGGAGGTGATGATGTAATGGGTTTGCGCACAGCATTGAGAGAAGCAGTGAAATCATAGCGTCGACCAAGCACCTTTAATGGAAGTTTCTCTTTAGTAGTATTATTAGCAGTAGTAGTGTCAATATTGAGATCCAGCTCATTGAGTTTTTCGACAATTTCCTGTTCCTTTTCTTCGGCCGCCGGCTCTTGCTCATCCTCGGTTTCATGTTCCTCAGCAGGAGAATACTTGGGGGTGATATCAGCCTGGTAATTCATACTATCATTGTTATCCCAATATTCGGCATTATCCACACTATATTTAAGGGCGACATAGACTGTCATGTTTTTATTGGCGGGTGTTACCGGAATATAAAAGGAGAAGCGGTCCCAAGTAGATGAACGACCACCATAGCTAGGGATGGAATCACGGTAAACGGCTTCTGTTTCTTCAAAGGTACTCCATAAATCAAAGGTGTAACGCACTGAGACCAGCTTTTCATACGATATATTAAGTGCCCTGCAACGACCCTCGAGTAATACTTTGTTTTCCTTAAGATTATCAGCTTCGGTTAGCACCAGGCTCTCCATGCGGATCTTGCTATTGCCATCATTGAGATAGATACTTCTGCGGTTTGGCCAGTTGGGTAATTTTAAATCAAAATCGTTTGCCGAGATCGCGTCTTGAGGTGGGTCGCCTTGGCTTACTGCATTGGGGCATTGGCACTTTAAAAAATAGCGAACTTGGTTGTCTTGATCAAATCGAACACTTTTTTTGCCGGTATTCTTCTTTACAGGTTGTGGATTGACAGGAGGTAGTACAGGTTGAATTGATCGTTTTAATTGAACTCTCTTTCTGAATTGAGTTAACATGGGGTTCATGTAGTGTGAAGAAGATAAACGTTGAGATGTTGATGATGATAGAGAAGTAGATGACATTTGTTTATGTATATATGTATATATTAGCTAAGAAAATTGGATATAGTGATGTAAGCTCAAGAGAGTAATAATGATATGATGGCTTGGAAAAATAATGTGAAAATATGTCAAATATGTCAGTATGATATAATAGTTAAGGAGATCTTTTTTTGGAGACAAGTAACTGAAAATCATGGCTTTATATATACTTTTTTTTTTCTTATTTATATTTTTGCTAATGAGGTAATGAATACCCGATAGTTAGAGATAGCCAATCCTATGATAGAATTTCGAAATGGAAATAAGGTTTACCTCGTTTCACGGAAGGCACGACTCCGATACAAGTGCAAAATAGAAAAGAAAAAAAGAAAATCAAAAAGATGAAAGTAAAGAGAGATAGTGGATAAATATATATCATTAATTAGAATAATAAAGACACTATTCTTTGTTCTATTTTTTTAAACTTGCTTAATTAATAGTATTCCATTTTAAAATGAGAGTATGCCGATTAAATAATAAAAGTGAGAAAGGATTTGCATATATTCATAATGCTTTGGTTATCTCTAACTGATAACACAATTCATTTTCTACGACAATGCAAATGAGATTTCTGCCATATTTTCTTTTTATTGCAAAGATGATACGATTATTCCCTGATTTTTTTAAACTTTTTTTTTCTTTTTCAAAATGTAAAACCTGAGCAAAGGTTTCTCTGTCATTTTTTTTTTTAAAAATGATAACTCCTTCTCTAAAGTTTCCCGCTGTTTTCAGTCAATGGATTCATAGATTGTTGTGATTTTTACTCTTTTCGCTGTTATCATTGCTTAAAAGCATGCAATTATAAATAATAATAAACGCTGAATTGGTAAACAATTTTTAATTGATGAACAAGAATTATTTATAATATTTAGTCATGTTTTAATAGCATTTTTTGTGCGTGGTTTTAAACATATTGGAGGTGGTTTGTTCTATTCGATCACCAAATTAAGTATTTGAGTTATTTGATTAAAAAGAAAAAGAAGAGAAAAAAATGCAAAAATCATCTGTCAATCATTTGGATATGCGTTTTTAGTGTTCTGTAAATCATTTTTGATAAGATTTTCGGCACAAAGTGTTATCTGTTTCTTAATCACCCCAAACTGATGATCTGATCATATTTACATTTATTACCAGAAATAACAATAATAATAATAATGATAATGATATTTGATAGTAATAGTAACATTTTATTTCATTTTATTTTTTATTCTTTTTTTTTTTTTAATATAACAGGCTTCTATAAGTCTTGGCGACGACCCTTTGACCTCAGCTGTTTTACATGTTTATCTACAACAATATGAATAATAATGATATCAAAATTATGCTAACTGGCTTTTATAAACTTTAAATTATTAGAATTTGAATTACCCATTTCATTCGCTAATCGCTTTCTTCCCTTTGAATAGGATTGACTTTCACCGGGTGGTGATGATAGTATGACTGGTAGGATACGTCTTCGCGCATTAATAAACCAATTACTTATTTGGTTTAATGTTAGATTGGTCTTTTGCTTGAGTGCTCTCTTTTCATCTTCTGTGGGGTAAGGGTGTCGGCTATGATCCACTAGCCATTGCTTAAGAATGGCTGTCACAATCTTCGGTAGGTTGCCTCGTCGCTTTCGGCCATTACTTGACTTTAGGCGCACTAGTTTGGGCTTCTTGTCGTTATTATTGTTATTATTTTGGTTGAGGTTATTATTGCTGTCCAGCATGAGGGCATCCTCTTCTGATGAGGAGGATGAAGGAGTGGTTGAGCTTTCTCTTTTGTCATCCTCTTCCTCATCCTCATCCTCATCATACTCTTCTACTACATTGTCTCCTTGAGGTGATCGAGTGCTTTGAATAACGCTACTCCAAAAAACCCCGTTTGTTTGTAGCATAGCCGTTACTTTTTGCTTTTTCATTTGTATGGTTTTACTATCACTGCAGTTACTATTGGTATCATGAAACAAGATGATTGGACTGAATATGCGTAACTATGGTTATTATTGTTATTTTTAGCTGTCATAATAAAAATAATAAAAAGTAGCTTAAAGAGATGTTTACACTGGAATCCTCAGGTTTTGGGTACATATTTATATGTTTATATTTATATATTTGCTTTTATTATCGGACAAGTAAGGTATAAGAGATGGTGAGTGAGACAAAAGTAAATAAAGTAATATTCAAAAGAAAGAAAAAAAGAAAGAGAGAGATGGAATCTATATAAAATATTATCACGTACGTAACGTATATATAGTTGCAAGGGACGTGCATATAAGAACTGAATGATCGGCAAACGTTACGTTTTAGATAAACAGGCATGGCTGCATTTACAATTCTCTCTTATTATACTTTATTATTATTATTGTTATTATTATCATTATTATGATTTTAATCTACCAAAATAAAGCATAAACATATATTTACTTTTGCCATAAAAAGAAAAAGAAAGAGACAAGTGTATTGAAACTTACATCTGTCAAGTCCCTTTTTCGCTAGATAAAAAGGGTAAAAGTGGCAAAAAGAAAAAAGATGATCATAATAAACAGAAAGGGGGAAGACTTGGACTTTCTTTCTCTCTGCCTCTTCTTTTTTTTTTACTAAACAAAAGAAAAAATAAACAAAAAGACACAAAGAAAAACTGGATACATATTTTGACAGCAAAAAGTACAAGGATAAGAATCATAATAATAAAATAAAAATAAAAAGAGTGAAAATGGGTTTTGCTTATATACATATTCTTGCCTTTTTCCTGTTCATGACCGACAAAATGTCAAAATCAGGGTAAACAAAAAGGGGCAAAATAGAAACTGACAAAAAGTCAAAAGTTTTGGTCAAGGGGGATAGTATAACCAAGAAGGAGTAAAAAAAATTATTGCAAATCGTTTTTACGATCATTTGACAGGTTTTTTACATTCTGTGGTGCGTTGCCTATTCAACCGTCATTACATCGCTTTGGCTAACTAAACAAAACACGTGTGTACTGTATGCGATTCATGTGTATTAAAAAGAGAAGGTGTACAAACATGAAAAGTAACCCGTTACACATATACCAAAGTGTTTTTGGGAATCAAAATAGGCTTTGTCAATACGATACTACAAGATCTATCAAGAAAAACGATAGGCAACAAGTATTTTTTCTGTCGATCATCAAAAAAGAGAAGATTTGCTTCCCCTGCTTTATATTTTCACTTTAACCCTTTTGTCATTAATCATTTATTATTGTAATTTTAAAAAGAAGAAGAAGAAGAAAAAATAAAAAGGCACATGCTTTTTATTTTTATACATAAGCATGTCTTTTTTTATTTCTAATTTTAAGAATATGCTTTTTTTAAAGAAGTGTGTGCGGACTTTAATTAAACAAAAAAAAGTATGCAATACGGACCAAAATAGAAATTATTCATGTTGCGTGGCTGGCCACTTTTTGATGAAATGACAGTTTTACCTTACATTGTTTTCTTGTCTCCATCTTGTTTACGCTATCCTTTTCTCCTTAATTTCATATACAAAAAAAAAGCTAAAAATAATAAAATTTTCGCCCCATCTTTTTCAGAAAAAAAAACCAAAGAATCAATACACTTAGGAAGAGAAATACACGCACAGAATGGGCGATATGAAAAAGGAGAGTAACGATCAATGGTAAACAAAAAAAGCCAGAGAGAAGAGCATGGTGTTCCATTCATGGTTAAAACCCAGCAGTTTGTGCCTTTTTTAAAGCGCCATTATTAAAAAAAGCATTTTTTTAATATGAATTAGCGAACCGCAGTGCCTATTTTCCCTCCCCCTTTCTTTTTCTCTCTCTTATTTTATTTTCTTGAACAAAAACATGATTAAAGAACCCAGAAAAACAATTGCAGTTGATCTCGATCAGACCCTTTGCCACACTCTAGAAAGCCTTGTTGAATGGCACAACATGAAATATTCCACAAAACACAGCATTCACGATTTTGATACACTGGATTATTCTAAAGTATTCAATTGTAGTACTCGAGAAGAAATGTGTGCCAAAATAAGAGAGTTTTACAACTCGAATCATTTTAAACAAATACAGCCCATCAAGGATTTTGCACTCGAGGCATTGAAGATGCTCAAGAAGAGAAAGTTCACCCTTGTTATTGTTACGTCTCGTCCTCAATTCATTGCCAGGGAAACAAAACAATTTGTTGATAAACACTATCCTGGTAAGATGAGATGAAAAGTCTCGTGTGAAAAAAAAAAGAGAGCCAAATGACCTTATTGTTTAATACAAATGTATAAAATAGGTATTTTTGAAAGTATTTACTTTTGCAACTTGAACCTCTCGGAAAAGGAACAACTCGAATACATCTCCAAGCCCAAATCCGTCATTTGTCGAGAAATTGGAGCCAACGTTTTAATTGACGACTGTTTAGACCATGCGTTAGACTGTGCACAGCAGTATGGACACATGGATATTCTCTTATACGATAGGAATGGCTCATACAAGTGGAATCATACTAACAACAATTCCCAAACACAGTTAAAAAGAGTATTCAAGTCTGTCATTGGCTACAATTATCCTTGTAGGAATGATACACCATTTAACAATGTGCAAAGGGTATTTAGCTGGAGGGATATCATTACACAATTTCCTAAACCGACAAGTCCACTCCGAAACTGCCATTATCCCAACGAGTTTGTTTTGCCCGATCTGGTTACATCAGAAGAGGAAGAGGAGTTGGAGGAAGAGGATGAACTGTTACTTTTAGAAGCTAGTAACGAACATAATAACTATTTTGGTTATGAAACTGTTGAACTAGAAGAGCTGACCGATGATGAGTCTCCCTGGAATGATAGCAGCGTATGGATGTAGTGAACCGAGAATGCCCCATCATCATCATCATCATCATCATCATCATGATATTATATAGCAACAACAACAACAAATACCCTATTTTGTATATTCTACCTTATCTTCTTTGTATTTTTTATATTTTGCACGGACTTTATTATCATTTTATAATGCTACACAATATTTTTAAGTAATATTAATAAAAAAAATAATAATCCATTTCATATTTCACATTTCTTTTTCCTCTTCTTCTTATTTCTGACTTTGATAATTCTTTTTTTATTTATTTTTTTACGCCTTCTTTTTTAACTTTATATATAAAAACGCACCTTTCTATATCAAAAAAAGAATACAAGCATAAAAAAAGAAAAAACGCAGCCGCCATCACCACCTAAATCATATTTTTCGCTTTTCCTTTTTTACTTTATTTCCTTAAAAAGGATTTCTGTCACGTTTTTTATTTAAAAGAAAACAAAAAAAAAAAAAGAGTATGACCTCGTCTGTTCATCCTTTGGAACAAACAAAGGTGCCATTTAACGACATGTATTCTGAATCAGCAACAACTTCCTTTCGTGCGAATCAGCAACGAGCACATTCAGTCACCACCATGCCACCTGAATTGCAGCATAAGCAGCAACAGCAGCAGCAGGCTCCACAGCTCGCAAAGGGACAGCCTTGGTGGCAATACTATTACCAGCTCTACCATTATCAACTTCCTCCCGGTAGAAAACCCACAGTATTTGGTCCCTATTTATTACTACAAACATTGGGTGAGGGTGAATTTGGCAAAGTCAAATTTGGTATTGAGGCAAAGACAGGGCAAGAGGTAACCATAGGAAATAACAAACAAATAAATGCTTGTTTATTCAATTTGTTTATTGCATCAATAGGTCGCAATCAAGCTGATGCGAAAGGATAGCATCGATTCCTCATCACGTATGACTAAAGTAGAAAGAGAGGTTTCTGTGTTACGGGTAAAGATAATAACAAATTATTTATAATTATTATTATTATTATTATTACTAAAATATGTGATAAATAGACACTTCATCATCCTTTCATTGTGGAGTTGTTTGATGTGATTGAAACAGAAAAGTACATTGGCATCATCTTGCAATGTGCAACAGGCGGTGAATTGTTCGATTACATATTGGCTCATCGTTATCTAAAAGAGAAGGATGCAAGCAGATTATTTGCTCAATTAATGAGTGGCGTGAATTATATGCACAAAAAACACATTGTTCACAGAGATCTAAAATTGGTAATTGACCACTTTCTTTGTATTATATTTGTATACGCATGCTTACTCTATCATGTAGGAAAACTTATTACTAGATCGCAATCGCAATGTTCTCATTACAGACTTTGGCTTTGCCAATCAATTCACCTCCTCCAATGATGATCTCATGTCAACAAGCTGTGGTTCCCCTTGTTATGCCGCACCCGAGCTCGTCATGAATCAAGGCATGTATGTTGGCTCAGCAGTGGATATTTGGTCTTGTGGTGTCATCCTGTTTGCGATGCTATGCGGTTACCTGCCCTATGATGACGATCCCGAGAATCCAGAAAGTGACAACATCAATTTATTGTACAAATATATTATGAATACCCCCTTGACTTTCCCAGATTATATCTCAGACGAGGCATGTGATTTGATGAGTCTCATGCTCGTGCCTGACCCCACTAAGCGCTGTGGCATGGACGCCATCATTCACCATCCTTGGCTTAGTGCGCATAAACACTTGTTTGAGGAAAAGAGAGCTAGTAGACGATTCCAACAGGAGGATGCCGTGGTGCCGCCAGATACACCAGAACCAAATACAAATAGACGCAATACTATTGCTACTACTTATACCCAGCCCGTAAAGTCAAATGATACATCCGCCTCTTCCATAAAAGAAGAAGAAGAAGAAGAAGAACAAAATGAAAAGGAAGACGACATGGAGCAGGATCAAACTGTTCCAGATGATGCTACTATGAACGATATACCACAACCCGTTACCACCCAAAAGGATGCTTTATTGGATTCTATTCCAGAAAAATCATCAGCTGAGAAGAAGAAGACGCAGCAAGATGATCAAGAAGAACAACAACACTTAAAAGTACCTCAATTACATACGCCTCGTTCAAGACACATGTCTCTTGTACCTCCAGAATCCAACTCCATCTTGCAAGATAAATTTATCTCTAGTATTAAACCTACTTCAACAACATCAACAACATTATTACAGCCTCAACAGCAAAGTCCTGTTAAACCTAATTTCAGTATAAGCACACCTTACCCTGCTTCCAAGCCACAGCAGAATAGTAAACGAAACAGTCATCACAATGCTCGCTTATTAAACGACCAGTCACCACCCGTCACCGATCGAGGCACACGTCGAAAGACCCTTTCATTACTGGTCAATTCAATGACCGACAACAAGATGCCCTTTGCAAGACGTCAAAGTCGTACTCCTCCTCAACCTCAGCAACAGAGCAATGTCAATGTTATGTCATCTGTTTCGGAGCACACTGCCACGTTGTTCCCTTCAGAAAAGGACAAGCACAAAAGTACTGGAAAGAAGTTTATGGATTGGTTTAAGAAGAAACCTCATGGTAAAAAAGAAAAATAGAGAGAGAAATAGAATAGTTCATGTACTCATCATCATTATAGGTCGTCCTTTAAGTGATGGTATAAACTACGCCGAATCTGAGCCCAAGCTCCGTACACACCACGGTGCAGTGGACCAAGACGCACTGACCAGCCAAGCTCCTCTTGAAATCATTGAGCAGGTCAAACAGGTGCTTGATGAACTGGGATTGGAGTACAAGCGTGAAAACAATGAATACAAGTTGCGCATCACACGAAAACGAAGAGCACCTGAGCTTGGAGGAATGGCACAGCAGAATCGTAGAAAGTCAAGTTATACCAATGCAACCCCCTTCAAGAGTCTCTTGCGTAGACCAAGTGCTACACCCTCTCCTCCTCCTCAAGCTGCTGTCTCCAGTGTTATTTATGGCGATCCTCTGGTCGATTCAGGTGATGAGGTTCGCTTCAGTGTGGAAATCTGTCGCATCAAGAATTTACCGGGCCTTTATATTGTGGATATGAGAAGATTGCGTGGCAATGTATGGGCCTACAAGTTCCTTTATAGGTCGTTGATGAAGAAGCTGGAGTTAGGCGGTCGTGAAAAATACCTTAATAATAAATAATAATCACTTTTTTGTAATAGTAATAATAATTTTTTTGGGCATGTTCTTTTGGTAATGTCGTGCATCTTCCAGTTTAATCATTTGTTTCTGTAACAAATCCTTTCCACCCCTCATAGTATGCGTTTTTTTTTGTGGTAAAACATGGGATATCTCGATTTGATAGGAGTATAAAAAAGATATAAAAAGTTTTTTATAAAAGGAAATAGCAAAGAACTTTTTTTTTTCTTTCTCATAGTTAAATTTTTTTATTTTTTGACAAATACATCCCCTTTTTTAATTTTACTGCATTTATCTCGATCAACTTACTCATATAATACTTCTTTGAAAATAAAACAAAAACCTCTTTTCAATTGGGGAGATAAAACCCGGTTAGTGAATCTGGTTTGACCGAGAAACAAAAGAAAAAAGTGCCTCTCAAAAACCCAGATCCACGGGCGATGAAAGGATAAACATTCAAGTTCCTCTTGTGAAATAGCAAGTCTATATTTTATTTCTTTTTTAATTGACATTTTAAAACGTAATCACCCATGCCGTTTTCTGACATCACTAATAAAGCCTCGAAAAAGAGGAAGGAACTCAATGATTTCATACACGGTATGATTGGTGCCTTGGCAGTTATGGCTAGTTGGAATCAGGTCTGCAAAAAGTTTGACCTCAGTAAGTTCCACTGTCCATAACATCACAAAGTCCTGACTTGAATCCCATTGAGTATATTTGGCGCATTATGGGTCAGCGTATTCCAAAACGCAGATCCTAAATAACAACTTTGGGTGAGCTGGATGATGTTCTACATGAGGAATGGGAACAGATTGGCTTGAATATATGTCAGTTCAATTCCCGAAAGATGTAAAGCTGTCAAAAAGGCTTATGGCAGCTACATAAAGTATTAAATGAATAAAAAAAGTACTTTCTCTTAAAATATATGCTAAACATTATTTTTTGAGAGTTTCATGATACTTTAGTAATCAAGTTTTTCAATATTAATTTTGCATTAAAAACTTTTGTAAAAGAAATCTCTTGGCTTTTTTTTTCGGAGTAGTATTGATTAGAATTACAAGGATGGCACAAGTTTTCCCATCATATATCCCCTTTGAGAGCCAAGTCGAGGCTCTTGCCCATGATTGAGGCTCCAATATCTTTAGCAATAGGTGCTTGACCTGCTTTAGCTTCGGCCACTTGAGTAAGGCATATAAGAGCAATACAGACCAAGGTGATGGCGGTTAAGGGGCGAGAAGAGAACATGGTTTTTGTAATATTTAATTGATAATGATGGGGAAAAAAGTTGATCTGTAAGTTTTTTTGGTGTATATATACTTCTTTTTTACAGCCGTAAAAGGAGGTAGAGTTCCCTACATCCCCTTCGGTATGATGAAATATTTTCTTTTCGTGCTCAATGTAAAGTTTACTAATTCATTGGAACCGCTTAAACTTTAAGGCAAAATACAAAATGTTATCGAGTAAAGAAATCTCTTCGCTAAAAAAATTTATTCAGCCGATCATCAACATGATTGACTAGTCTCTGAACTGAGCTTCTGATTGTTTACTACTATGAAACAAAAAGGTTATGTAGTTTATGCAACAGTTTACTTAGTAAATGTTTAGTCAGTGTACTGTCTTTTTCAAGAAAATGAGAACAAATTTCAAATTAATGAGAAAAGATTTTCAAA
>VCJG01001844.1:29069-39925 GCA_024140375.1 Backusella westeae | reverse complement strand
AAATTTTTTTTTTTTTTTTTTTTTTTTTTTTCCTTTTCAAAAATAAAAAGATGTCAGCTTATTTACTCGTTTTATTCTTCTAGATTCGTCATACGATGAGGATATAGGCATTGATATCCAAGCTTTCAAAGTAATGATCGATCCACAGATAATTGATAGGCTAGAGAACTATATATGCGGAATTAAAAATTTAAATAGATCAGAAAAAAAAGGGTAAACAAAAAGTTCATTATTGGCTTTACAGACCAAGTCATATCTGATATATGAATTATAGGACTGAAAATTTATCAGAGCAAGCAGTCTATGAAGATTTAGATCGCCAAACAAGAAAAATCGATGAAAACAAAAGGATCAGATTAAAGATGGGATTTATCAGACTTGTACTCTCGGTACCAGATATGAGCCAAGTATGTACACGGAATGAATTTAACGATCGGTTTCATTCGGATCAACTCAGCCTTGATATTGCGACATTGGATGGAGTATGGAACAATCCATCTTCAACAGACACATCAATTGCAAGTAACATGTTTTCATCAGCCGCGATAAAATCAAAGTCAACAAATATTACGGTTACATTGGATTATGTCAATGTGTTTTTGAAATTATATGACGGTACGATAAATACAATTACAAATTACAATACTGAAAAACGCAGTTTTGATACTAATAGCATTATTAGAAGATGTAACGAGGTGCTGGTTCACCGCAAAATCCACCCCTATCATCTCAACTGATGATACCCAGCAACCCAAAATTGATATCATTATTCGGGACTCCACAAACATAACCAACACTCATACAAGTTCAAGTACAATCAAATACATTTTTGATTCCATTAATAACAGGGAGCAGAATCGATGTGAAGATCATATACATATTCCAATTGAAGCCCAAGCAGAATCCATAACGGGCTTCAAAAAATATGCCTTACAAAATTCCGTAAGTCACTATTGATAGTAATTATAATAATAATAAAATTGTTAACACCAAAGACCACAGTTGTTTCAAATAGAATGCCATTTTCCTACAAGTCAAGTCAGCCTATCAAAAAAGCAATGGGACAAAATCCAAATCCTTCAAAACGATATATTATTATGGCAACCTCACTTCCTACAACCACAATCAGCTAGCTTCGATCAAAGTTACGAGTCAACCTCAAGCAATCGATATTCGAGTCAAGAATCCTCTTCAAGTGAAAAGTCATTCTATTCAAACAACCTATTTTCACTTTCGGCTATACTAAGTCACTCTGTTTGGCACCTCTACTACACAAATAGTTATCGTATTGAATTTACTGAATTTCAATTCTTTTCTGTGTTGAAACATATGGGTCAGGTAAATGTTTGTTCAGATTCACTTGATAATATATATATATACTTATCCATATATGTATATAGAACGAAAACATAACAATTTTAGATATTGATGATTTGTGCCTGGATGATATCACTTCTGAAAGCAAAAGACTAATACATAAATCTATTCCTGATAAAATCAATGTAGGTGTTGATTATGATATGTACATATATATTTTAATGATTCGATAATTTCTTTATTAGGATAAAAGAAACATACCCATGGTATCTCTTGTTTCCCGTCTATCATTATTTCTGGAATCAGATTTTCAACACAAGGATAGTAGTATTACTTTAAATCAGCTATGCTGGAAACCAAGTAATAGCATCGAAACGGATTTTATAGATCATATTATTCACTTTCAAAAAGTACCAGAAGAGGTGAGTCCTTCTTAATAGCACGTTTATTAATATAAAAAAACAAAAACAAAAAAAATGCTCAACTCTATTCTAGATGGTGTTTATCGACCCAGTAATACAACGAACCAAAGTATATGTACACCTCCTTGATTCATATATCGATTACATACCTGACAATTCACCCTCTCGTGGAGCACTTGTTTTGGACGGACTAGAGGTTTTTACCTGTATCACGCCTAATCAGCCCTCCACGGATGTTGCCTTATCTTTGGAAAGTGCAACTGTTTTTCTTGTTGATGACAGGATCGAATTAAACAAGCCAAACCAAAGCTCTGTGAAAACATCATCTACTAGATCAAAAAGCTACCTGGAAGCCATTGGATTTCTGTCCGTTTTGAAGTTACAAAACGTGTATATGAATATCAGGATGAACATTGATTATCCCATGGTGGATCTCATGCTATCAAACATGGATATTCATCTTGGTACCTGTGCAGATTCGTTTCAAACGTTAATCAACTTGGTTACATATATTACGGACAAGAAAAAGAAGGATGATCCTCAAGAGCAGAATCAAATACCAGCCTATATCGTTCAATCCACCCCCGATATGTTTGCCAGTGTAGACGAGAATTCATTCAACAAGGCCAAATCATCCATCATACTTCCTCAAAGAGACATTTCACGATTCAACTATGTAGAAGAATATTTTAAAAAAGACACTAATCCGAGCCATCATAGCAACATCCCACCTGAAAAACCTTTCCGAAAACATAAAATACGAAGCCAAGATGGTATCATCCATGTTCTCTCGGAGGATATTGATCAGTTCCAAATAGTAGATGACTTTTATCAAGCTGATAAGGAGAATGTCGAGAATAGTGGACCACCTGATATCAAAGCATTATACACGGTACGAGTCAAGAACTTGAATTTTTGGTGGAAGCTGTACGATGGATACGATTGGGATTACCTCCGTGCTGATATGGCATCCATTCACCATACCAATAAGAGACAACAAAGAACAAACGAGCATACCCAGACTGGTTTTGGTGATGAAATAGTAGGCTATCCAGAAAAGCAACAATATAAAACCAAGCATACATCCAGAGATCCAAGTATGGAAATTGTTATAAGCTCTTTATCTATCGACTTGAAACTGCTACCTGATAATGATCCAACATCAATATATCTTGATTTACGCATTCAAGATTTAGAGATATTTGATCACATCAAAACATCCAAATGGAACAAATTCTTGGGCTACATGCGCACCAGTAAGGTTCCAAGAGAGAATAACGCATGCATGGTAAATTTGGAATTGATTGGTCTACGTCCTATGCCAGACTATCCAGAGGATCAAGAACACCGATTAAAAGTTGAAATCCTACCTATCCGTCTCTTTATTGATCAAGACGCTCTTTATTTCCTTATCAAGTATTTCACTTTTGAGCCACATTACCTTAGATCTACAGTCATGATCAGCCCTTCCGATGCTATAAATGTGAGAAACGAAGAGAAGAAAAAGAGACCCATCTTTTTTCGTAAGTAGCTATTTGAATGTGTGTCTCTTATATAAAATTGAGATTGACTCATTCATCGCTTTATATAGAATATGTTGCCATCCATCAGACCATTTTAAAGATTGATTACAAAGCAAAGCATGTAGATTTCGGAAAAATCAAAGACGGGAGATTTGCAGAGCTTGTCAACTTGGTCAGTTTGGACGGAGCGCAACTTGAGCTGGATCGTATCAAGCTTACAGGGCTAACGGGATGGGATGGGCTTTTAGATAAAATAAGTGACGAATGGATAATGCACATTAAAGAGACGCAGCTTGGGAGTATGGTATCAGGTATTAACCCCATTCGACCAGTGGTGAATCTAAGCAAGGGTGCTTCTGATATGGTGCGACTTCCTATACAGCAGTATCGAAAGGATGGAAGAATCATCAATGGTCTCTCGCGAGGTACACAATCCTTTGCTAGGGCAACCGCTATTGAGCTTATTAAGCTTAGCTCCAAGGTCACTTCAGGCACACAGGTAGCTCTTGAGCACGCCGACGGTTTTTTCGCTTCGAATAATCACAGCTATGAATCATCAACATCTTCATATCAAGACGATTCCCATTTCGTATACACATACATTGATGAAGTAGATATAGAGAGCGATGCTGATAAACATCAGTTTAAAAAACCGAGCACCTCTACAAGAGATACAAGGACTAGTCTCCAGCAGTTTACGCTTTTGGATTATCAAGATAGCGATTCAACTGCTAAAAGGAATCAATATGCTGATGATGCCACAGCAAGTAGTTCAAATAGTATCAGATCAACAAGAACTACCTCTTCAACTATAATCAAGCCTTTGATTCAGCTGACTGGTGCATTTCAGACCATCCTGACTGGGTTAAGAAACTCGATCGATCCGGCGACAAGGATTCAAAATGAAGATGTAGGTTCAAAACTTATTTTTAGTGCTTGTACAAGAATCTAAAATAATTTTCTTTTCAAACTTAGAAATATAAGCGTTTTAATTAAATCAACAAAATGTGTGCAAATTAGTATAAAAAACTGCCAATTTTTTTATTCTTTGTTTTTTTTTTGTTTTGTTTTTGGAGGATGGGATGCAAAAATATAATGAAATGAAGTGTTTAAAGTAGAAACAATTTTCTTTTTCTAGTCAATTGTGATGACCTCCTTTTCCTTTTTACGATCTTGAGTTGAAGCGGGCTGGCTTGATTCGATTTTGAAATCGTCATCAAATTCCATATCAAACTCCATATCAAATTCAATCTCTGTTGGCAGTTCTTTGACGGCACGTTTTTTTGCTCCACTGCTTGAACTCACACCAGATGAAATTTCGATAGGCGAATCAGTGATTGCACGCTTCCTTTTACCTGCCCGTAAGAATTCCATATGAAATTCATCCAGAGTATCGTCCAGTAATATGTTTGATAGATCGCCAACAGTGATATATCTAATCAATGACGTATGAGAGGATGTCGATTATTATTATTATTAGATAACCAAGGCACACTTACACAATTGTGTTGTATGGTGTGTAATGGAAATCCAAATCAAGATAACCGGCTTTTATAAGATGATTTATAATTCTTTCAAGGTCCTATAAATAGCAAATGCATATTTAAATCAAGTTGTTTGTATGAAGTATAATAATAGTTACGCCATCAGTGTATCTACTATCGACAGGAATCTTCATTTGAGAGCTATTAATAACCTTGCTCTTCATTATTCCCAGTTGACGACCACGTAACATCTGTACAAGTTTTGATAATGTAGCCTTTTCCTTGTGCCCAATAACGGTATTGGAAAGGCGCACAATCGCCCTTGCAACATCGATTATATCCTCAACAACCACCACACTTTGAGCTGAATTGGCCCTGGTGCAATTATCACATATTCCACAGGTCTCATCCAGCGTGATTCGATTCACTACGCCATCGGTATCCAAACTAAAGTACCTTTCAAATAGGATCTTGCGACAGTCTTGGTATGTTTGAGCATAATTGACCATTTCATACACTTGAAAACAACTTAGTATCCAAAGAGAAAGAGGAGTGATGATTTACTTACAAGAATCCTTTCCATTTATGTCGCTTACAACAAAAGAGGATAATCGCATTGCTGATGATTAATGTCAGTACCTGAAGAATGCCTTTTGTATTACAAGTCTTACCATCATTTCCTCGATAGTACAAGATGCATTCAGAGCGTTTACCATCACGACCTGCTCTTCCGCTCTCCTGGTAATATCCTTCCAATGACTTTGACATGCAGTGGTGAATGACAAAGCGCGTTGTTAAATGATTGATGCCCATGCCAAAAGCAATAGTTGCCACAATCACATGCAGTTCATGTCTCCTCCATCGATGATGAATGTATTCCTTGTCCCCCTTTTAACCATAAACAGAATTGCATTCATTACTATAATCAATACAGATAATAATAAGAATAAAGGCTTACTTCTAGTAAATCAGCATGATATGCGGCACATTTGATCCTTCCTTTACTCTCTGCGTATATCTTTGATGCCACAACCTCGGTATCTTTTTTGCTTAGGCAGTAGATGATTCCAGAGTCGTTGGGATAGTTTGTTAGAATCCAATTTGTGATTTCTTTAATCAATTCGGCGTCCTTTTCCGGCTTTGGCAATACGCTATACACCAAGTTGGGTCCTATATTGATTGATTAGTGTCTGCACCTATAAACACGAGTAGGATATCTTACGATATAATGGCGAGCTATAAACAAGTGTTCCATCAGGAAATTGAGGTTGCTTCATATTAAGAATACGCATCACATCCTTCATGACACTCCACGGGCAAGTGGCGGTAAGTGCCATGATTTTTGTTTTAGGAAACAGTGTCTAATAAACGTAAAATTGATGTTATTACTAGTGCAAATACCGCTTACTGTTACTTACCCTCAATATACTCAATTGCTTATAATCAGGTCTATAATAACACTAGCCAATTAATCCAATAATAATAATAATAATAATAATAATATCATCAATACCTAAAATCATGGCCCTGCTGAGAGCAACAGTGCGCTTCATCAACAACAATTCTGGTCAATGCTCCACAGTTGTATGCCTTGTCCAATCTAGCCATAAAGCGTTTGCTCTTTGCAATCTTCTCAGGCGTGACATAGAGCAGCTTGAAGGGCGGCTCCTGACCGCCAAGTGGTGCCATACCGAGCTGAACGCTTGCGACCTCCTCCTTTGTTGACGCAGCTGTTAAAGCAACTGCGGGTATATTCATTTCTTCCAGCTGAAACACTTGGTCTCTTATAAGCGATACCAAAGGCGATATGACAAGTGTAAAGCCCGTTTCCAATAAAGGCGGTAGTTGGTAGCATAACGACTTTCCACCGCCTGTGGGTAAGACCACAAACAGATCACGCTTCTGATCGAGTGCTGCATTCATAATTGGCAATTGGCATTGTCTGAATGAGCTGATCTTGAATCGGGTCTTGGCTAGACGCTTTAGATCATCCGACCAGCTAAACTCTTCATGCTCATAACTGTCTCCCTCCAGTGGTGCTGAAGCAATTGTCTGTCGAGCCAAAGCATCTTGAAGTGCCTGTCTTCTTTCCACTAGATCACGTCGTTTTTGTTGAAGGACATTTATTGTAGAGTCTATCTTTGCGATTTCAAAATCAATATCTTCTAATTGACTCTGGCTTGCCATTATTGCAACAAGTGAACAAGCGAGGTTCAATCAAAGTTGATCATCCAAAAAAAGCCTATTTTATTTTTTAAAAGTCCGCTGACTTAAGTTGTCGTGTTGAGATGATAAAGAGCAGCTTGTCAACTGATGCGAATTAACCTTTTATCATCAAGCCAATACTATGCTTACTCTTATGGCCAAAGCCATTTTCTGTACTATTTGTGCAAACAATGAAATCAGTCATGGATATTTCTAAGCATACGTTGCATCACACTATAGATAATAACAAGTAGAATCTATACAAGTATAAAAGTAAAAGTACCTACAAGTTTGTTAAATGGAAAGGATAGACCATTTTTGCGCATTCTATTCGTATATACATTTAACAAAAAAAAGGGGGGCTTAATTGAAAGTGTTATCCAAACGTTAACCTGTGCATAAATTATTTTCCTTAATAAAATAAGAAAATGGAGATCATTTACGCTTGATACAAACAAATAATGCTGACAATCGCTCTACTTTATACATGAAAAGGGAGAAATATTTCTTCTTGTTCTTTTCTTCTTCTACTCTGATCACTTCAAATTTCTTATCGATAGGATGACAGTAGCAGAAGAAACACTGCAGAATGAAGAGAACATTAATAATCACGAATCAACAAAGATTCCAATTAAATCCAAAAACGAAAAACCTATCGAGATAACAAGAGTGTCACAATCAAAAGTTAAAAGAATTACTTTGCTAGCATTGTAAGGAAGAAAACGTATAAATGATAACTTATAGGCTGATATAACATATATAATGATAGAATGTATTGTGGTATGTTTTTAGCAGTAGTGTCAGCAACCGCAATTGGTCCTATACTTGGGTTGCTCGCCTTTGGTTTGTTTATGATTAATAACAACAAGATGAAAATCTCCTTTTTCTTTATTTATGCAGTTTTATATTACAGACCTAAATGATAAAAAAATATGAGTTGGGTAAGAAATAATATCACTTTTTTTTTTTTTTGAAATATAATATACTAAGCAACTTGTACTATAAAGCACATGATATCGTTTACTTTAGTTTCAGGCAAGTACTGTTTATTTCAAGAAAATGAGAAAAAATTACAATTTGATGAGAAAAAGGGGAAAAATAAATGAGAAAATATTTCAAATAAATGAGAAAAACCAGGGGAATAATTGAGAAAAGAGATACAAGGTATGTTGAGCTCTTTTTAACTGAAAATATCAAACGTATGTTGGTCTGATAGCCTTACAAATGTATCATAGGATGCACTGCAGGTCTCATACAAACGGTAAAAAATTGGCGTACTTAATAAACTCACAAAATCAAAAAAAGGCTTAATGATATTTTAGGTGTCAGCATCAGCACTGGTACATATGTTTGATATGGTTTTCAGCTTTATCGGGACTAAAATAACATATAAAGTTGGATATCCAAAGGTGATTTATATAGTTCTTGCTTCAATACTTATATAAATTAAATCATCTTGGCTTCTTATTAGTATACTAATATTGCTGGTACCATGATAAACACGCTCTCTACCATTTTCCTAGTAGCCGTACTAAAGGCAGATTCAAACATTGGTGTTCAGATTGGAATACTCATCATATATCAGGCTGGTTTTGGGCTCTTCTCTCCAGCCGTCGCAGTTTGTTCTCAGCTGATATACTAGAACAGAAGGCACCTCATCTGGTTTCTTCGGCTATAAATCCTGGGAGATTTTTTCTATATTGTGGATTGACAGTTGGTGCGGCATTTAGTCTTTCAATTCTCCAGTTTCAAACTAGAGCTGATATGAAGACACTTCAATAAAACGATCCTGATACTTTCCACGCTATTAGTGCTACAAATGCTGCATACGATTATGTAATTATAAAGAATCTTCCTCCTGGTAAAATCCAACAAACTCTTAATATCATGTACTTTGAAAACATAAGGAATATCATGTTTGCAAGCGTATTTTGGAGTGCTATCAATATATTATGCGCCATTTTTGTGAAAATCCCAACAGTGGAAAAAGTCAAGGCGGAACAAAAAACCGAGAAAGACTAGTGCCACAAACACTTTAATGTTTTTTTTTCTGTCTATTTTACTTTCGTGGTAAAGTTATACCTGTTTTACCAATATAAATAATAAAAATGTAAATACCTTTATTATAGCATCATTGCTACTTTACCATATCATCAAGCTGATTCACTAAATCATTATATACGATATAGACCAATACATTTCATACAGGGAGACGGAACTAGTATGTCATTTGGAAATATTCAATGTTTTCGCATAAATCTCCATTATTTCTCGTGAGAGTTTATTTATTGTTCCTGGAAAAAAAACTTTAAAAAAAAAGATACGAGTTTTTTCTTTTTCTTTTTTTTTTATAAAAAAAATAGCAAGCATCGTGATAGCTGTTGACCATTTAAAAACAAATCTTTATGTTTATACTCGATTTCTATTAGATCTCTTCTCTTGACGTACCCATTATTGATGAGCAATATACTATTTATGAGAAATGAATGGATGTAGTACCAAGAATAAACGAATTAGTTAATACCTCGATCTCTGTAATACAACTTCCATTTCAATAAAACAGTGCTACTATTATTATTAAAAGAATGACTGTCTCTCAAAATCACTGATAACTTGGCCTTCCAAAAACAACAGATTAATCATCTCAGGAGAGAAGAAGAATAAAAAAAAAGTAAATGCATACCGATAATAATATATCAACGCAATGTTGAATGCCAGAATTTACTATTAATGCAAGATCTAGATCATCACAATATTTTTCCCAGATTTCTTGTTATGATAATAACAGTTTAAGTCTATCGCCATATTTAGCAACTAATATTTTTATTCGGGTTAGGAGATTACCTTGAAGATGAACCTCTAAATGCCATCTATTCAAACTACGTTTCACGGTTTTGCCACTTGAAATGAGCAAGCTAAATCATCTAAACTGGCTGTATTTTTTTTTTTTTTTGAATGTAGAGTGTCACCAAGTATGTCTTTTGTATAATAGCATCGCTTATCCGGCATGCTTTTTTAAGGAACTAGTTAAATTAATATCTGATGCTTGAATGTGAAAACTTATGAAACTATTCATTATACAAAATAAGATTCAATTTTAATAAAGCACATATTTTGTGTGATGTCAAACGACTTTTTTCCCCCATCAATAATTTAATTAATAAACGATCTTCACCCCATTGAACTAACGGTAATACTTTTAGATTTGCGCTTTTATATGTGCTTTCTTACCACTTCAGTTTGATGTTATATAAACCTGGACACATATCATTTCTATTCCATGTTATTTTTCATGTTTCCCGTGAAGTCAAATTAATTTATCTTAAATCAAGACATAAGAGGCTAAAATAGATAAAAACAAAATGTTACACATTGGTATTGAAGGAAAAAAAAAATGGTGACTAAATAAGGTTTATTCGGTCTTTCATTAACCCCTCTTTCAGAGTAACAATTGTGGGATAAAATGGTATCAATGAATACTCATTACAAGCACTGTATCGCTTATCTTAAACTAGACATTGAGAGTTATCAACATTTTTGAGGGTGACCAAAATTAGCTTTTTTAATGGCACTTCACATCCGAACTTTTTATATGCATGTCGAAGAGTTAAAATTATACTCTGATCACTGTAATCACTATAATCTTTTTTTTACTATATTTAGTTTCAGTCCGCTATCTTCCGCAGCTCGTCACCATTTTTGTAATATAATTGGGGGACCCCAGATAAATTAAGAAAAGTCAAGATTTTCCGGGAAAACTATTCATGCTTTTGTTTTTTGAGACCGAAGAATATTACAACTTTTTTAATATGAAATAAATAAATGCAAGAAGAGGGGGAATATATGATATATAATTTACAAAAAAAAGTGAGATAGATGGATCAAGTTGAGAGGTAGCAAGGAAG
>VCJG01001844.1:0-18812 GCA_024140375.1 Backusella westeae | reverse complement strand
AAAAAAAAAAAAAAAAAAAAAAAAAAAGGACATGTATGTCGCTAGATAGCAATATTCTTACTGATTCAGGATCATCTACTGAGAGAAAGCATATCAATGTACGTTTAGCAGTCGTAATGAGAATAACTAGGTCCTTTAGTTCGTTGCTCTAACTGTACATATATTAGAGTACGGTGCAAGTTACTTTCAATTGATTGTACAGAGCCGATTATTTCAGACTCCATGTATAAGTCCCTGTTTTTTCTTGTCAATAGAAAAATGTTGACTGATTATCAAGACCAAAAAAGAATACATTACTCATCTCTAATGTATAGTAAAACAAATAAAACATAGGACATGTACTTTGTAATGCCTTTATCTTGAAACTTGAAAAATAAATACATTCGTTTAAGACTTTGAGAAAACTATAGAAAAAAAGTGCGTGCGAGGAGTTCTTTCTCTCCCTTTCCACTCCTTCCAGTTGCTCTGTGTTCGAATTATTTCTTTATTTGCTTTTTTCAAGCATCCATTATGCAGATTCTAAACCTGTTATATGGATGAGAATGTTTTTTTCTCTCCGCTTTTTAGTTATCCAAGTAAAAGCATTTCACCTTTTATCAAAATCCCACGTTTCTTATATTCTCAGGTGCGTACCTGACCTCCTTTCTTAGTTGACGGATAATTCTTTTTTGCATAACTCGGTAGTTTTATTTATTTATTTTATTTTGATAAGGATGTTGATAGTACCAGTCTATTATCATATTTTACAAAATATTATCATTGAAGGTACAATAGAGCTTGGATTAACTTGCATATTTTAAAATATGAGCTTTTAAAGTTTGTGTAGTAAGTAAAAAAGCAAAAAACAACAAGGCTCATTATGTAATGTTTAGTAATAATCTATTAGTTATATATAATAGCTCCTAGATTGTATCTTGTAAGAATATGATTATTATGGCAATATGATCTTTTCCCATATTGAACTATGCAGTATCATGTAATAGAAAATATGTAGATCTTAAATTAGATAATCTATCAGATATTACCCACATATATTTTTTATTTTATTCCAGCAATGTGAAGAAATCAACATAACATTTTGTTAGTACAAGTATACTAGGTAGATATAAAGTGTTTAGAATCAAGGCTTTCCTTTTTTATCAATCGTAGTCAACATGATTGATTTATTGTAGATCGCTATATATGAAGAGGCCGATCGAAAGGTGTTCTCTGGTGAGATTATTATATTAATATTCAACCCTTTATTTTAATATTTTTTCCGTTCAATCAAATAATGCAAGAAAATGAAAATAATTTGTAGTATCTTATGATATCGATAAAGTTAGCTTTTTTTTCATAGAGTGATAAATAGGTTCATATATAATAATAGCAAAAAAAGGAGCGATTTTCAAAAAGGGGTTTTGGGGATAAGCATAGTAATTTTTTTGTTTTTGTTTTAAATCAAATTTGATATTGAGGCATAATAAGAATTAAAAAAAAAAAGTATATCCGCTAAATAAATAAATAAAAAGATATTGCATGAAATAGAGAATAATGATAATAAAGAGAAATGCATAAAAGAGACTTGAACAGAAACTGGGGTTATCCCCTTCTGCAGATCACCTGGCTTCTTTCTTCTAATTTTTCAACCTTTCGCTCCAATTGTCGCACTTGCAACATGAGATCATCGTAGGCGATACGCATCTCCCGTTCCATTGCTAGTTTTCGATCTTTCAATGGCCCCATTTTTTTATTCCTGATATTTTCTTCATTCTTATTGGAGCCGTCTGCTAAGAATGCGGTGCGTAAGGATCCTAGCATCATGAGTATTGTTGCACATTCATCTTTTAGAAATGATATTTGTGTTTCAATTGATCTGACAGTTCTCTGCTGCTGCTGTAATTGTTGAGGTTGTGGAGGCGATTGTGGTTGCTGAGATTGTGGTGATTGTGGTTGAGATAATGACTGCTGCTCATTAGTATCGCCTGGTGACTCTTCTACCTGTTCTTCTTTTATAATAGCAAACTCTATATTTTCTACATCTATTCCTCCTTCTCTTATACTACCAACCACCTTTCCTCCTGTTGTGATCTTGTCTTTTTGATGATACAAAATTGGTGATGGTAGCGGTGTAACTGAATTGGAATGGGGAGAACCCGAACCACCTGCCATTTCAGAAGAACTGACTGTGGGACTAGGTCGATCATGAACACGCTTCTGTCTTTTATTTTGTGATTGCTGTTGCTGCTCTTGATCTGTCGGTGATAGCGACGAAGGAGGCGAAACTGAACAAGAGGCTACTCTACCTGATCTTCTTTTTCTACCTGAATGGACTCTCTGGCTTGTTATACGTTGAATCGGTAATGGTAACGGTGGAGTTTGCTGCTGAGGTACATAATTTGAATATTCAAAGTCTGGATTTGTATAGTGAGATTGTGACGGCACTGAACTATGATTCACCCCATTGATGGAAGTAAAATAACCTGTATTTGATGGAAATGATGAGGAGACAGTAGGTGCAGAAGCATAGTAACCAGGAACAGCATATACTACTGAGGGCGGTGCTGATGACGAAGGACTTTGTATTGCTACGTATGGTTGATAAAGCAATTGATCCGTAGCAGAAGCATTAAAGGTATTTTGAACCACTGGAGTAGTAGATAATGGAGATGGTGTAGTAGAAGAAGGTTGTGAGTCTGTAAATAAATGGACTTGTTCTGCACGCTCCTGGTGGTTAGAACCTTCCTCTTGATGATCTTGTGGTAATTTATAATTCATATAAATATGTATATACAACGCGTTTTTTTTTAGCTTATTTTTTCTTTGTTAGTATATGTAATTTAAGTAAAACTAATATACAGACTTTTGCTTAAAATAAAAGAAGAAGAAAAAGAAGTATCAGCTATATTTCAAGAAATGAAGTAGAATTGACTTGGTATTTATAAACGGTTTTTTTTAAAAAAAAAAGAGAAAAATAAAGGAATATAAGACAAAAAAACACAAAGAAGAAAAGAAGGACGGAAATGAGAAAAAGCGAGAGCTAATAAAAATAAAATAAACTATAATAAATAGCATAGTCATAGTGTCCCTGATTGAATAAACTTTTACAAAGTTCTCCTTGCGTAAATTATTCAAAAACAGCAATCACGATCAAAGACCGACGCCACAATGATGGCAGGTGGCTAAACAAAAATAATAATTAATGCATTTTCATAAGAGAGAAAGAGAGATATTCAATTGAATTAAAGCTCTATTTTTAAGCCCCAGTTTATTTTCTTGGCAAGTTGTTAGAAAACAGGAAAAGAAAAATTTCACGCTGTGTTTAGATTAGCATTTATTTTTTCCTGATGGAGTTACAAGTCCGTAAAAAACCTTATATTTCTCAAATTAATAAAAAAGGGAAAGACAAGAATAACAATAAATGACCCTGTGTGTGCTTTTGAATCTGCAAGGGTAAGTTAAACTTGTTTTATTTGACGTAATTTTCTCTTTTCTCCTTTACATTAAGTGGATGTTTTTTTGTGACCAATCATCAAATCCTTAAAATACTATGCATTTGCCTGTAGAATTTTTTTATCTGTAAAATTACCAAAGTGGGATTGACCTCCATTTGGTAAATTGTATTTCGTTCCACACATTCTAATATGAAAAAATCTAAAAAATATCGGTTGCTCTTCCCTAATGTTTTTATATTATTTTTTAAACAATAGTAATTGGAATTACATTTTATATAGCATATTTTAATATCCTTTATCAAAGAATTTATTAAGAACGCATATATCTTTTGTTGCCATTCTATTTGTGTTGTTCAATCGTCACTATGGCAACCGTAACTACGGCAATTGGCTTTTCAATAGTGATAAAGTGACTTAGTTTAGCCTTTTAACCCTTTGATTAAAGAGTAAATAAAAGGGCAAGTTGATTTTATTACGTTACAGGTTTATCTTTGTTTTATTTCCTTCTTGGGGATCTCATCCGGTTCCTGTTGAACGTGCACTGAAGGATTAGGTTTTTTATTTACGTTATACATATAAATAAGTTGTGAACTTAGTGAACCTGCATTAATATTAAACTCCCAAGAGAGAGATGCACTTGTAGATACTGCTGATGATGATGATCACAATTATATATTTTCAATTCGGCTTAAATGTATTTGATGGACGCTTCGCAGTTGTATTTCTGTAAAGTATAGATCAGAGATTTTATAGACGATAAAAAATAGAAACAATGCTACACAAAATAATAGTAGAAATTATAGATCCTGAACAATGATAGAAATACGTAAACAAATCTTAATTCATTGTTACCACATGATGGTGTAACTTGGCTATAATAAATCACCCGGCGTTGTGGTGTCATTACGATGTGTGTTATTAGCATTGCATTTGCCATATGTTACTATGCCATTTCTCAGCATTTTTAATTTAAAAAACTTAATGATAATTCTCTCCCAAAAACGACGCGTCTTTTTTGTTTATGAAGGTTTCCCTTTCCCCCTTTTTTTCGTTTACCAGGTCAGGTCAACACGATGCGAATCGTTCTGTGGCTCCTTAATAAGAAAAAAAAAAAAGAAAAAAACTTCATCCTTGTCAATATATATTGAAGATAAAACTAGGATCACTTTTTGGGAAAAAGGGAGGGGTTTTATGTAGAATATATTAAAAAAAAAGGACAAAAAAGGTATGTGGATGTTTGATAATAATAATAATAAGATAATAATAAGGTAGACTAAAAATAAATAATAAGAGTAGAAATAAATATAATAATAATAATCAGAAGAATTATAATCAGAAGAAATATAATTGTGTCAAAATGAAGGATAATCGATATGCATATAAAAGTGGATGTGCTCTTGTTTGTTTGTTTTTTGTGTGTGTAAATGTTTTGTTGTTTCTGCAGTTTAGCCAGAATGCGAAGAAATGATCCGTTGAAGTTCCTAAATTAACATTAGATAAAAATAGTTAGCAATAGCCATCTTGATATTCCCTTTTATACCTTTTCCAAATCGTCCAAGCTAGAAAGGTTAGATTCACCTCGATCCAAGGTCGTGTTTGCTAAAATTGGCTGAGGTTTATTTGCACTCTCGAACGTGTTTAGATATTGTGACCCGTACTCGACCAATGCTGCCATTTCCTCTCCTGAAATTGGCTTTTTGTTTACTAAAATGTTTGACTTTGAATAATTATGACCCTTTATCTCTGGCAAGACGATCTGAAACACCAACGAATTCGGTCCCGTCATGAGCGAATACTGTGTTTGGGTCTTTGAGATCAATGTGCTTCTGAGTAGTCCATGCGGCAAGTGTACGTCGATGCCGCATTCGTTCCTAGAGACGGACATGGAGGATGGTGGTTTTGGTGCTGCACGCTGGGTTGGGTTATTCTGTTTGTGGGCAAGTAATACGGCATCCAGTCGTTTTAAGATGCTTTCTGTGTTATTATCAAGTCTTGTCTTGACTTGATGACATGTATTATTGTTATTTTTACTATAAAACTTTATTTCGGGATAAACCTTACTTTGTGTTGGTCGTTGTTGCTGCAGTTGTTGCTGTTGTTGTTGATGTGATGATGAGGAGGACGATGATGTTGATGATGAAAGGGAGATGGATCGATCTTCGTCCTTGTTGTTGTTTGTACAAAAGTTGTGGAGCGTAAAGCATTTTTCCTTGCCCTCCAAGTCTTTTAGAATGTCCTTTAATATGCTCTTTGGACTTAGAAGGGTATCTAACAGGATATTATTAAATTAGCATTTTAATAGTGTGCTGTTGGATAGATCTATAAATAGAACATCTGTATGCATAATAATAATACTCAAAATGAACAAATCGTACCTTTTCCGTCACATTGAAGCACCATCCGATATTGATGAGGTTGATTCATCTCGGATAGTATATGGAACTTGACCAGTGCAGTGGTGGTGAGATCTGCAATACTGATGTTTTCAGGAATGGCAATTAATTTGTCGATCCTCTCTCCTACTTCTGTTATCGCTCCTACGCTGTTATTGCCACTTGCTCCTTTATTCTTCTTTGTGAATCGTCGGAACTGAGTCATCTTTTTAATGGCATTTCTTCCAATGATGCTGCTGTAAGACAGTGCCGACGCTGACACGGACGGCGTTATTAAGGATACCTTGATGTGGACCTGTCCATTCTTTTCATTCACCCGTTTAATGCGCTTATTCATGAGGAACTGGATTGAGTGGTCCATGTTGTGGTACTTTTTCTTCTTTTTACTGCTACTTGTGCTATTGATGCTGCTATTGCTTGATGCCAACTGCCTGAATTTGGTAAGAGAGGGCATCGGTGTTGTTAAGTGATCGGTAAGTGACTCAAAGATCTCCCATGGCTTATCCTTGCCCTCCATTGTAATCTCGTCACCGTCCTTTTGTTTGATGGTCAAGTAGTACTCAACACAGCTATTATCATTCAGTCCTGATGCGCCTTGCTGCTGTTCAATCTCCGAAATGCGGAACTTCTCCATGGCCTGCTGCAAGAGCTCTGCGGCAGTGGTTGTTTCAACCACTCGGACTGAGTGATACGAGGCATTTACACTGACATTGCCTGCATACACGCGTAACACTCTATTGGGTATATTCTCTTTCTGCGATGGCGGATCGACACGTGCAGAGCTGCTCTGATTGGCTGGCATTTGTTGCTGTTCTTCCCTATTGTTTCTCTCTGGCTTGATGTCTTTACCATTTTCGTCTAATTTATTGCTATTTTTAATTGGATCCTTGTGATTTTCTTGCTCTTTCTCCTCCTCGTCTGCCTTCTTTTCAGCAGGATCTTCGTCTTTCTCCTCTTCTTCTTCATCGTCTTCCAGCATCTCTTCTTCCCATGTTTCATACGCCTCATCTTGTATATCGTCTTCGTCATCGCCGTGAAGTAAAATCTGCGCCTGAACTGCAAGTGAAGTAGATAAGACTACTTTTCGATTGGGCTTTGTCTTCTTTTTTTCGTCTTTATTTGTATAGAATGCTGCTTGTTCCATTGAAGTTAACTAATACACACAATGAGTTTCTATTAAATGTAATTCTTTTAGTTTTTCCTTTACTTCAACGTTACGGTGTTTATTCAAACGAGCCAGTCGTTCAAAAGGTGTTTCAATATTTTCAGCAGGAATATAACCAACTTCAGAGCTTTTCAAGTCTCTAATCAGCCACCAATAACTATTTGAGTCGTCCAATAAGGTAAGTGCGTCTCCCTTTTTGACGGAAGCTTGTCCATCCACTGTCGCTTCAAACGAATGAAGTGTATAAACGAGATCAAAGTTGATGTTTTCATCAGGAATACTTGGTGAAGATGTAAAGGCTGAATCGTCTTCTTCCTCTTCTTCTTCCTCTTCTTCCTCTTCCTCCTCTTCTTCGTCTTCCTCTTCAATGAAATGCTGTTGCTTTCGCTGAGGCGCTATTTCATCCTCCTCTTCTCGAATGGCCATCTCTGGTGACGGTGTCCATTTACGCTGTGCCAAGGTGTTTACCGTCAGATTTCTTGACATTTTTCTTGTTTTTTTTCCTGGTTTTTTATATATTAATAGAAAAAATACAAGTGCGAAAAAAAAGAAACGAGAAAAAAATATAAATAAAAGAGTTGCTGATGACGGAATTGGTGAACACAAATCAGGGGAGTGCCTATCGATTGGCTCGTGCTAAAAACGCCGACAACGTTCACTTCCTTTTTTAGGAAATCGATCTCTTTTTCTTTCATTGTTTCTTTTTTCTTTTCTGTCTAGACTTGGTATTTTTGTTTTCAAGATAAAGAGTGCCTTATATTAAGCAGCCAATCACTTTGTTGATTTACGGCTCTAAAGTAATAAAAGCGCAATATAGTGGATTGACCTATAATATATTATATAATAATATAGTTTTATTAAAAATCATGATCATCCCTTTTTACGTGAATCAAACAATAGTGAGAGAATGGGCCAGCTTTTTTACAACGCGCCAGGGCACAATTTCCTTTTTTGGTCATTGCCCGATCCATTGTTCCGTTTCCCAGGATTAAAGTGCTTTTTTTAATTAGGTAGAGATGGGGAGCATGATGACGATGCTGTTGATGGGCATGATATTTCAAAGTTCGCAAAAATGGATTCAATAAATGGCTCCAATTTGGGTCGCTTTGTCATCATTGAGAGCAATTCACTCTCATAGGGGATAAAGACACCATGGCTATTTGGATGCTTTGAGAGTACTTTTAAAAGCTGAGCAGCAACCAATGCGACGCCTTGAATATCCGACATGTCAGCAGCAAGATGGTCATGGCGGATGTGAGTATTCAAATCAACAACATCGTTGGTATTGCAATTCATCCATTGGCAGTTATTCTCGGAATAGGCATGATCATGAAGGATGTGGTTTTGTAATAATTGCTCCGTTTGGAATTCTTTGGAGCAGTTGCTCCATTGACACATCAATTCGGATCCATCTTGGAGGATACACATCTTGACTTGAAGTCCTCGGATCGTGGTTCCTTCCAATTTGACTGCTCCCTGCTGTTCAATTGCTTGTGTAACAATCGGGAATGCAATTTTGAGCACCGTGTAAAAGTCGCGCATTTTTAACGCCTTTTCATGTCCGAATCTCATCTCGTACAAGAGATACATGTCGTCCATGGAAAGCTCACTCGAATCTGGCCCCAGCTCGAATTTATCTTTTAGCCTGTACAAAAACAATCGCCAAAGATGAGTTTACACACTCACAAATAATATTACAAGTCACTTTACCATCCTAAACATCGATAAGGTTCATCCAATTGCTGATAGAATGTCAAATTTGGTATACAAGGTTCATTGCTATGATGTTGATGATGATGCAATAAACCTGATGATGCCGCCGCTGCTGCCGCTGCTGCTGCTGAGGACTTTGGAGAATCCTGAAATGAGCTGACGATAACAGGTCTGAAATACTTGAAGGGCGTCATGAGTAAAGAGACCATAATGCCAATATCAGCCCCATGATGCAAGTTGAGTAAATATTGTGAAAATGCATTTGACTGTTTGCTATAATGATAAAGATACTCCAGACTGGCGCCAATCAATTCCTCATCATTCACTACAAGCAGTTCTGTGATTCGATTCGCCACTTGTTCTGAACTTAAGAGCAAATAAAACATGTTGTTATGTTCATCGTTGTTCGCCAATAGCGTAAGGATACGCACTGACCCTAAAATAACTGAACGCTCGGTCCCCTTCAATAACAGGTTGGTTAGACAACCAATGATCGGATCAAACGGGCCCAGCTCGATAAAAGGCGCCATGTTCTCCAACACGTCGATACAGTGACTATAATAGGATGAATCCGTCATCACCAAACACTTGATTAAAAGCTGCTTGAATTTGTTATTGCCTGCAAAAACTTTGATGTTGGATTCGATGAATGAAAAGTTTCGAAAGATATGCAATATCTTGAGTACATCGTTTGGTACAATGTGGGTGGATGCAATGATGGAAGTTGGGAATAATGAGTTTTCAACACTTGAATCGGCCTTCTCTAATAGAAAATCAAGCAAAATAGGGTTATCGACTAATAACAACTTTTGCGGCGACTCATATGACACTGTGACAATCTTGTTTAGGGCCCATTCTAAATTGCTGGTGTTATCGGATCGTAACGATTGGATCACTTGACTTTTATGTTGTTCATCGAATTCGTTGGCTGCTAAACAGTCATTGGCGTCGTCAGTCGAGTGAACATGCTCTGTTGGGAGTGTTTTGTGGTGTATTTCAGATATCTCACAAGTGTGATCGGATCTTGTTGTTAAAGATGGTAATAATATGGTTTTTGAGTGAATGGGTTTATCTAAAATCATGGATTTAGTGGATATAATTAGAAATAGATGAATGACTCTTACACGGTAAATGCCTGGGATTATGATGTTTACAGTATTTATAGCTTTTGCCTGCCAATGTAGATAGTTTGTGTGCATCAGGGCCTTTTAGCTCTTCTGGCACAATCCATTCCTCTCCCCATATCTTTTCTTCTTCAAACCCAAGCTAACAGAGACATATTATCATTATTATTATTTATCGTTTTCAAACAAGACAGCGGTCCAACTTACCAGGTTTCTTGCATAAACGCCTTTCAATATATAAGCTGAGTTTGTGCAAGTGCTGGGGAAGTTGAAAGTATCTCCAATGTGTTTCCATGTGCGACTTTTTGTCACCTTTTTCATCGATAATTACTATATTTGTTTACTCCTCTTCTTCTCTTTCTTAATGTACCTGATTATAGCCACCGCCTGCAAGTACTTCTTTGTACAGTTTATATAAATCAATCTTTTTGCCTCCTAAAACAGGCTCAGAGCGTAAAGTTGTTCTATTTTATTTTTTTTAAAAAAAAAAGGTAGACAGCGTTAAAATTTAAAAAAAAAAAGGTTTTTTTTTGTTCTGACCCTTTTCGTTGATGAAAAGAATTCAATTCCTTAATAAAACTATTATATTCCTTTGTTCTTTCGATCTGATCCACAACTACTTTAGACATTTCGTACACCTTTAATAATGTAAGTAACAATCAACGCTTTTCTTAAAAAAAAAAGAAAAGAAAAGAAAAGAAAGTAGCAGTTTTTTCTTTTGAAACGTGTGCAAGCGGAGATTGAAATTATCTGCACGAAAAAGTTGTTCAATAATAAGTCAAAAACGGCAAACGGCGGTTTTTCCGGAGAATATGACGTTTTTTTACCCTGTTTTTACTGGTGATAAAATATCTCGCAAGCGGTACGAAGCGAGAGCAAAAAAAAAGAGAAGAATATCACATTAAAAATGACAGATCATATGCTACATGAAGCTATGTTAATCAGATTAACGTATTTATTTTAGTGATTTGAAATGGGTTAAGAATATGGATTAGATCAGTGGTTACAGATAGATTCTATTATAAAATCTATTTATAATACATTTGTTCTTCTTGACCTTATTTCCTTTTGAGGAAATACTTGACGATTCAGGGTTTTCATAAAAGTCTATCGGGAAATATTAAGTCCTGGTAAGCAGTTGGGAGATCATGACAAGATATTGAAGTGATAAAACATTTTACTAGACTTTATAAGCTTGGTAACGAGAAGAGAAGACCATCGCACCAAAGTAGGATATGACATTGTTTAGCTGTCAAGAGGAGGGTCTTGCTGTTCTTGTAATGTACGATATAGGTTGATCTTCATAATATAGAAGCTTTAATAATTATAATAGAACACAATTGTTTTATTAATTTTAAGTATGACTGCCAAAGTCCACTCAGCCTAGCGTCTTTGAGTTGAAGTATCAAAATGAAAGCAGCTTATTAAACAATGAATGGCGTTGATTCTAATTATGAATGGAGATAGCTTTAAATGCTTTACATATGTATTATTTATTTAATGATATCATTTTATCTCGTCATAAGATAACTATGCATCCAGTTCTATAATTTGGGAGAAATACAATAAAATCCATACATTCAAAGTTAATATCACTTTGCAGAGCTGTTGGCACATTCCCCCCAGTCTATAAAACCAACTTGGAGTATCGGTGAGTAAACATCGCACTTTTATTCTTCTTCCCTTTGAATTACCTTGATTAATGAACCATCTTCGGGAGAAATACAACAAACTAACAACGTTGGAGCTAATAATAGTCCTTCTGTTTTGCATCCGTAACCTGTCATGAGGAGCCGGTAAAAAGAGTTAATCCCCACGTCTTGATACCACGGACAGCGACGCAAGATCCAGCTTCTCAACAACCGCATTCACAAAATGAATACAGAGACTCCAGTGTACCACCTGAGAACAGTTAATCTCATTCCTTATTGGCAACCATGTTAAGCTGATAAGTGTAAGAAAGAGAGGAACATGAAAAATAAACAAAAATACAGCCCTTTTTAAAAAAATATTGCACTAATGAAAATTTAAAAAAGTGACCAATCATTTGTGTAAGTTTGACTGTTGTTGTTGTTAAGATCAAGTCCCTACCTTTTGTACAGAGAAAAAGACTAAATATATGTTTGTGATATGTTGGTAGCGTTTGGTGCCTTGTTAAAATGCTAAAATAGTTTAAAAAAGCATTACAAAAATACATATCAGGCTAATAAAGGTCGCTAATGAGTGAAGTTGAACCTTTTGAAAAAAAAAATCAAGTGTAGGATTTGCCACTTAAGAATCCTCAAACTTCTTACGAGCTCAGGTAGCAATATTTTTAGAAGGTTGCAGGTTTGTGTTTTGATTTCTATCTTGGCAATATATTCGGCTATTTGTCTGTCTTTATAACCAAACTCTTCAAAAGAGTCTTGTTAATTAAAGTCACCAGTGATATCATTGGTCTTAACATGTTTACATGATTATAAACATACGCCCACTGATGCTGACATATGCTCTTGAGGGAACGTTAGTAAGAGATGAAAGTGGTAGCTTTCCACAAGTTTAAGTGTATATTGCTTCAAAATTTCATACCATTAGACACACAATAACCCTTTAACCCATTTGAAAATTTAACGAACGATACTTTAATTGCGACGGGTGCCTGAAAAAAGACTCTTTCAATAGACAAGGCTATGGAATTTAAGATGAGTAATAGTAATCAGTTAATTAAATACGTTGGACAAACATTGATATGGCTTTGAGTGAGTATTGTGGTTTAAGCATTGCTACATCTTTTGGACTTACAATGCTATGCATGACCTCAAATGCTTATTATATACATATTCTAGTTTCCGACCTGTCCAAGTCTGGAGATAATAAAGAGAGTTGAAAATGTATTTTGAAAAATTATGTCAGTTCAGTTGATCGCGCCACCGATTCAAATCACATAACAGTGAGAAAATGCAATAAAACTGGGAGAAAGGAATTGCTACATTTGAATAGAATTGCAACACTTTGCTATTGGATAATATTTATTAAAGAGGTCATACTGAGGCTGATGCTCAAAATACTTTTGCTTTTGTTAAATCTATAATATTAAAGTTTAATTTTAGATTTTATATCTCATATATATATATACTGGACATCGTTATACCTTTTAACCTCCATGATAATTATGGAATAGAAAAAATCTAATATAGAGTCGAATAGTATGTGTCCAACTAGTACTGGTGACATTCTATTTTAGGAATGTACATATTATATAAAGATGTCAGATTTCCCAACTATTCCCTTATTTTTCTCATTCATACTAGGAGCACACACACACACATGCCTTTAGGATAATTTATGCATTGATAATTCTCCGAGAAGAGATAAAAATAACCAATGATTTTTATATTGGTACTTTCGAGCTCTTTTGTACAATATTGATCCAGATTGTAATGATAGGTATGAATTTATTTGGATGCCATCTTCACCACCATATCTTTCAAATTCATAGCAGAACTTTTATTTACAAGACGTATTGACTTTGCATTATAATTCTTTTCACCAATAACTGATTAAAAATAAATCTCTTGAAATAAAAACAAAGCAATCTTTTCATCATATTTGGTTAGCAAAAAAGTAAAACAGATCCAAACTGAATTCGAGTAAAAAAACCTTTTTGATAAAAAAAAATGTAGTACTGTTTGGGAATCAAGATCACACAGCAATTACAATAAAGTCAGCTCATAAGCTTTTATAAAATGAGTTGTACAATCTCACCCAATAAAGTAGCCCGATAATACCTAAAGTACATCTCTCTTTCAGCAGCTCTAAAACCATATCCCATGTAACATTTAGTATCCTCTTTTGATCATCACTTTAGTAAACCCACATCCAATTCAGGACTGATTGTAGCCTAGTTCATTTTTATTGGTTCCAATAATTGAAATAGAAGGGTGGATCTCTTGATGACCTAATAGCTTTTTAGATCTGGGGTATCTATGCTACTTATCAAGATTTAATACCGCTTACTTTTCTCTTTCTCTCTCTATTTTTTCCCATTTTTCAGTTCCTTATCATTATAACGTTGGGTATATATATATATATATATATATATATATACATCATTTTGTGTCCGTGTTTGTAAAACAATATTAATAGATGTTATTTGTTTTGGATCAATTCTTTAATATATTTATTCATCTAAAAGCATATCGTTTCTCGTATAAAAGGAGCTTGAGACTCAAATAAAACAGTAAAGATCAAGTTGGAAAATATATATTTTTTTTACATAAAGTGAATAAAGTCAGTAGTATCAAAACTAGAGTGATACAGTCAAAAAATGGATATGAAAAGGATAAGACCCTAATTATTTACAGAAAAAGGAACACAATTGAAGAAAAGGGGGAGCTGAGTAAAGGAGCACAAGATCAGAAAAAGACATTTCCTCTTTACTTTTACCTACAGAGCATTTTAACCTAAAATATCTTGTAGATGAACAAGATGTTCGCGTATAAAATATAATTTTATGTTTGGTTCAATAATAAAAAGCAATTGCATTATGCAATGATATCAAGATCAACCTCAAGATAATTTTGTACAACATTTCATGATAGAAATTGTGATTCTTTTTTTCCATATACTGCTTTTTCCCATCTTATCCCTTTCTTCTGTTTTTAGTCGAGTCTATGCTCCTTCCTCACTTGAAAATTTCTCACATATGAGGTTTCTCATTCCAGTCATTCAAAATTGAGGAAAATGGTATTTACTGGAGTGGTACTAGATACCCAGAAAAAGAAATAGCTGTATTGTATGTGTGCGTGTGTACATCATGACTATATTTCGGAATCCATACCGTTTTTTTTTTGTTTTTTTTGTTTTGTTTTTTGATCTATATATAAAGTGGGTTTTCACTGAGACAAAAAATCTCTCAGAGCAAATATTTACTACAAGTAATGAAATACTCATTTCAGCTTTACATTGTGTGTGCGGTTGCGGCCATTGGAGGTTTTTGCTTCGGTTATGACACAGTTCGTTATCTCTTGATCATTTCAAATAAGAATCAGAAACTAATCGTATCATTTTAATAATAGGGTGTCATTTCCGGTGTCTTGACCATGGAAGATTTCATTTATACTATGACCGGCACTGATTTTCTTTGGCCCCTCCAAACTAGTGTAATTACTGGTTTACTGTTGGCTGGTTGCTTTGTAGGTTCACTTGTAGCAGGTACAACATCTTAATTTATCAGTAGTCTTTTACTGTTTACGGCATTTTATTAACTGTCTCTCGTTATTATTATATAGCACCACTTGCTGAAGCTTATAGTCGTAAATATACAATTGTGATGGGATGTAGCGTTTTTATTGTAGGTGCTGGAATCCAAACCGGTGCTACTGGTTATAGCATGATGATTGGTGGTCGCTTTGTTGCTGGTCTTGGTGTTGGATCACTTTCAATGTTGGTTCCTCTTTATCAGGTAATACAAACAAGAATATTTAATCTATTTATCGAATGATTGGGTAAATTAATCATCCATTATTACAAAATAGTCTGAACTTGCTCCAAAGGAAATCCGTGGCCGTCTTATTTCACTTAATCAGCTTATGATTACTGTAGGTATCATGGTTGCATTCTGGGTCAGTGCTGGCACACAATACATCAAATCCAGTGCATCATGGCGCGTTCCTCTTGGTATCCAAATTGGCCCAGCTGCCTTTTTACTGGTTGGCGCTTTTTTCCTACCCTTCTCACCACGTTGGTTGTTAAGTAAAGGACGCAATGAAGAAGCCTTGGAAGTCCTTGCCAGACTTCACGGAAAGGGAGATAAAACTGCACCCAACGTCGTCGCCGAATACGAGGAGATTGTATCCCAGATTGAAAATGAGCGAGCTGTTGCCATTACATCTTATGCTGGATTATTAAAGGGCACCGTGCGTCGTAGACTTGTGCTTGGTATCTTGATTCAGATTTTCCAGCAATTCACGGGTATCAACTCAATCATGTACTACGCTCCCACCATTTTCAAGCAAGCTGGTGTGGGTGATACTGCTTCCTCTTTGATTGCATCAGGTGTCAATGGTTGTGTCAATGTGCTCTCAACTATACCTGCTATTCTTTTTATTGATCGTCTCGGTCGTCGTCGTACCATGATCTCTGGCGCGCTTATTATGGGTACTGCCATGTTGTTGTGTGGTATTGTTATGGGTGCTACTTCAAAGGTTTATTGGGACGAAGCCACCCAGTCTCATATTGTTGATCTAAGTGGTAACCGCTCTGCCTCCTATTTCTGTATCGTTACTGTTTATGTCTTTGTCGCTGGCTTTGCCTACTCTTGGGGTCCTTGCGGTTGGATTTATCCTGCTGAAATTTACCCATTGTCTGTCCGTGCAAAGGGTACCTCCATCAGTACTGCTGCTAATTGGTTGATGAACTTTGTCATCTCGTTGTTTGTACCCGTCATGCTTGCTCAAATTACATGGGCAACTTATATCTTCTTTGGTTGTTGTTGTGCCATCATGGCTGTATGTGTCTACTTGTTCTATCCTGAAACTAAGGGTCGTTCCCTGGAGGAAATGGATGAAGTTTTTGGTGGAAGCGTCCTCGCATACAAGGATATAAAACGTCAAGCTTTTGAAACTTCTACTCCAACCGAAAAGGAGTTGGAAGCTATTTAACAAAGGAGCTTTTGATTGTTTAATGTGGAATCAAGATTATTATTATCTTTATTTTTTTCTTTTTCTTTTTCTTTTTATGATTATTATTGAATAAATAAATATTTAAGTTGTGCATGTAAAACTTTATTCAAGTATCTTCTTTTGCTTGATCTTCTTTCCAAAGTGCTGCAAGTCTTCCAATAACAATTCAGGTTCCTCTAACGCAGGGAAGTGACCACCCTAAATCATTGTTGATTAATATTTCATGCATTGTTTTTATCTTACTAAAATAATAAAGTAACTTACCGATATCATTTCAGTGTATTGATGCAAATCAGTTGAAGTTTCTAACCAATCCTTTGGCATCTAAAAAGGAAATAAGCAAAATGTCAATATATATAACATAATAACATAAGACTAAATAGATGAAACATACTCTCGATATATCATGAGCAAAAGCACACACAGCAACTGGGATCTTGACACGAGGAATAACAACCTTGATCATTTCATTTTGCTGAAGACATTCATAATAAATACGAATAGAGGATGACATGGAATTTGTTAGCCAGTAAAGTGAAACCTGCGTTAAGAATTCCTTTGCTGAAATTGTCTGTGGCAATGCTTCCGTGTTGAATCGTTCTGTAGGATGATAGGTCCAATCGTGATACTTTTCAAGCATCCAAGCTAATAGATGGATACATGATTAATTAAGAAATAACATGTTTTTTCTTCTTCTTTGAATTTACCTAATAAACCAACAGGACTATCACTCAAACCAAAGGCTAATGTATAAGGCTTTGTACCCTGAATTGCTCTGTAGCCACACTCCTTATTTCGTTCAGCATTGGCAAAAGTGGCACCTCCCAAGACGGTTTTGCCTGTACCATAGATGTTATCAAAGCCAAATACCAAGCTAGAAAAGAACTTTGCCACCTTGAAAGGATAGAATAGGAGATTGCGGGGAGTAGGCAAAGGAGGCAACACCATAGGCAAGTTGGTATGGTATGCTTTACAATTTTCATTGAAACGAGTGGCAATCCATTTACCAATGATGGCTCCCCAATCACCACCATGATACACTTTATTGATTATTTTGTTAGTAAACCAAGAAATCAATGAAAATAGATACACTTACTGTATTTTGTATAACCCAAGTGAACCATTAACGAATTAATAATACTAGCCATCTTGGCTACACCATAGCCTTTATCCTTTGGTGCTTCCGAAAAGCCAAAGCCTGGCAAACTGGGTACAATCACATGGAAAGGCTATTTTTCGTTACATTAAAATCCAGCTACTTGAATTAAATATCTTTTTTTTTATTTTACCTGGTTACCGCGAAGACCATCTCTTAAAGGCACAATGAGCTTATGGAATTCATAAAAAGTAGAGGGCCAGCCATGTAACAAGACGATGGGAATGGCGTCAGGATGAGGAGAAGGTTCATGTACATAATGAACCGCAAGACCTTGAACTTGCATACGATAATGGTGCCATTGCGCCATTTCGTCTCTTGCTTCTTCCCAGTCATATTCATTGATCCATTCGTTGACAAGAGGCTTGACGGCCCATGTAGGCGCTCCATAAGACCATCCAACATCCTTTTCAAGCTCGTTGGGATAGACAATGTCCCTTGTCTTTTCCTTTAGGCTTTCAAGCTTGTCTTTAAAGGAGGGAATTGTAAAAGTTTCCCATTCGCCTTCAGATAAAATCATTGTTGTTGTTGTTTATTTGTTTTTGTTTCTGTGAAGAGAAGAGAAGAGAAGAAAAGAAAAAGAAACAAGCTTTTCTTTTTGGCATATATGGTTTTAAAAGAAACGTGGTGCATTTGTCACACAAGAAAATATTTGGTCATAATTTATTGTCCAAATCCAGCTTATTTTGGATATGTTTGTCACTGAGGCATAAAATGAAAGAGCTCATCTCTTTTCTTTCTTAGTTATCATGAAATGATTCAGTGATGGAAGTATCTAACACGATCATTATGAATACCATTGTTTTATATTGAGTTAATAAGATAAAAAGCTTATAAAAAGCATCTTGATTATTAGAATATTTAATAAGGCCAAATGGTGGGAATATTTTACTTTTAATACAAGGCGTTTGTCATGGTTGATTGATTCTTTTTGTATGAAAAACCATTATTAAAATATTATTTCAATTCACTGCTGAAAATGGTAAATATAATAGCAGTGTGCTTGTTACCATGGCAACCATCATAAGTGACATCCATGGCAACAAACATAAACCATAACAACAACGTTGTATATGAAAATGATTCTATTGTATATTAAAATTGGCCCTATAACCATGTCTGGGGGACACAGTCACTAGGCTCCATTAGTCTCTGTTGTGGAAGA
>VCJG01001841.1:0-10274 GCA_024140375.1 Backusella westeae | reverse complement strand
TTAAAAAAAAAAAAAAAAAAAAAAAAAAAAAAAAAAAAAAAAAAACTCCTATAAATAAAATAAAAAACGTAAAGAATGAAAAATGATCACTAACCTATTATTATTTCTACTCAAGCCTACCATGGTAAAAACTATTTACTATTAGCTACAAAAGACGGTCTTCTCATCGGACCAGATACTGAATGTGATTTATTTATTTCTCTACCATCCATCCGCCAAATGTTCATGCTAGACAACGACACACTTGTTGTTTTAATTGGACATCAATTGGTCCAATATTCAATTGATGGCTTGCTCAATAACACTACGGAAAATTCTCATCCGCAAGGGTCACCCATTTCCTCCAATGCCTCTTGCTTTACAATTGGAAAAATTAAAAATCAAGCTGTAATTTTCTATATCACACTTGAACAAATATTAATTTTAAAAACTCCAGAAAGAATGGTATGGAAAATAAGAATAATATGATTATATAATAACACTTTTGTACATTAGGAATACAATATATCAACAAAGGATCCTATTTCTATCCAATGTATGGACCCGCTTATTATCATTCGATCACTGTCTAATGATACAGAGTACATTGATATAGCAGATCAATTGGATGATGCATCCAAGCTATCGATGGGACCTCTCATTGGGTGCGCTCCGTTGGATCGACACCACGGGATATTATCCAATTCTTATTGCGGCTGGTTTTATTCAAATAGTGGACCTGACAAAACAAGACATACAATATTATATGAGTCACATGTTAACGATATTGCTACCTGCTATCCATACTTGTTGTGTTTTTCTAACAACGTTATTGAGATTAGACATGTAGATACAGTAAGTGTTTGAGACAATGAAATAGAATGGCAAACTAAAAACATATTAAATAGGGAGATTTACTACAAGTAATCCAAGGACATCATATTCGTTATTTGACGCATAATTCGTCGCATTTTTATTTCTCAATGTCGACTCAACTGTTCAAGATTCAAATAAGTACTAATAGCAAATAGTAATTTTTGTTATAATGACTTGTTTATTTTTTATTTTTTTAAATATATATGATAAAAATAAAATAAGAAATAAGAAATAAGAAATAATTTACAGAAGGGAAGCGAATCAATCAAGAAAAAAGTTGGGGAGTGGTATAAGTAATGTAGTGAACAATGCAAAGAAAGAGAAATAAAGGAATAAAAAAAAATAATAAGAATAAAAAAAAAAGCACATCTATTGAACAACGTAAATCTCCTCTGAATCATCGTCAGCTCGTCTTCTAAGTTGATAACTATCAGATGATGATGAGGCCTCCTCTTCTTCATCCTGGGGGACACTCATCCATCCACCTCTTTCCACTTGTTGATCCTGTAATGGTTTCCAAATCAAATAAACCAAGAATATCAAGTATGCTGCACCGCTAATACCAATGACAATAGCAGAAGTGACATTGGTCACATGCTGAATAAATAAAAAGATGTCAAATGCAACAACAACAGCTGTCAAGATCCAGCATATAATCTGAAGAATGAGTGCAGGTCGAAATTCTATTGACATGATATGCGATGCAGTCGATAGTTTTATAATTGGAATCAAGACGGTCGGCAAACATACACTTAAAGAAAAGAAAGTTCAGCCTCGTCGCATTTTACACTGGATTGATTCAATTTTTTTTTCTTTACCTTTGCAATACATTTAGCAATTCGCCCATGGTATCAAAGTGGTCTACAGCGAAAATAGCAACCAACATACCGGGTATCAATGAAATACTACGGGTTGCGGCCACACGATGCCAGTCTTTCTTAAAAATATTGCCAAAGAATCCTTCGGTGACATATTGTCCAGCAAGTGTGCCTGTCATGGTTGAACTTTGGCCAGCTAAATCGAAGATTTAGATACACTAGAAATTATCATGTTTATAAACACACATTACCTGCCAACAATCCAGCAGCCCATAGGTACTTTGCTGCAGAACCGAGTGTACCACTCAAGACTTCATGGGCATCATCTAAGCCTGGGATACTGACGGGACCAACCTGATCAGGTTTATAAAACACTAAAATAAGAATGTATTAATAAATATGGGGGTATTTTCGCTACTAAAAATAGTAACAGTATGTGTTACCTGACGCAAATACAACAACAATGGCAAGATTTACAAAGAATGATACCGCCAATGCCAACATGGCCTCTATTCCAAAATAAAAGTTTGCTTCCTTTAGCTTACGAATCGATGGGTTTTTACCCAGATCGCGCGACATGACCAGCGCACTATGTAAAAACATGTTGTGAGGCATCACAATAGCGCCCAGCATGCCAACCGCCTGAAACTCGGTGTTTTTTGGCACGATGGGGATCATGACACCCTCCACAATCTTAGCAATGTCGGGCTTTGACTGAAACATCTCGACCCAAAAGCAGACGGCCATCATGCTAATCAGGACCATAAAAAAGGCCTCGAGTCGACGGATGCCATAGCGTTGAATCATCATAAATGTAAATGTATCGGTTGCGGTCATGAGTACGCCAGCCCACAAGGGGAGTCGAAGCAAAATATGTAAAGCGACGGCTGTACCCACAATCTCCAAAATATCGGCACCAATGATGGCCAGCTGGGCATATGTCCATAATACAAATGTCAATTGTTTCGAATAATTCTGTCGTATCAGCTGTGCCAAATGCTTGCCGGTAACGGTGCCCAGTCTAGCAGAGAGTAACTGAAATATCAGGCCTAGCAAGTGTGTGTGTTAACTAAAGACCATTTCGTCATTTATAAAAAGTCTTTTACCAATCACATGTGCCCAAAATAATAACCACAGTAGACTGTAACCAGCAACTGCACCTGTTTGCAAATCAGACTCTAGGTTTCCTGGATCGAGATATGCTATTGACCTATTTGTTGTTATTGTTATTATATTTTTGCTGTATTGTATTGTATTGTATTGTATTAATATTTACATTAGCCAACCTAATCCATATCAGCTAAAAAGTAAGTACATGTAATATTACTATAGATATAATATAAAAAAAACAAGTACCTGGTCCAGTATATTTCCATAGTTTCTTGAATGAAAAGCACGAATCAGACACTGATCCAGTATCAATCTCTGGCTTTATTTCCAGATCGTTGCTACTTGATGAATGAGTGACTTCATATCTTTCGTTCTTTGGGTAATCATGTTCTAAAAGGCTAATAGTGTCATCTTCCGATAATCGTTGAGCATCATGTGGTACCATGACTTGTATTTTCTAAAATCTATTAAAGATGTCTATTATTGTCTTTTTTTATAGAGTAAAAAAGAGAGAAGAAGAAAAAAAATAAAAATAATAATAATAGCACTAAATCATTGATTTTGAGACCCAACCCACCCAACACAATACTCGATTGTGCGGAGTTTGAAGCCCCTTGCACCACACATTCATGTCAAACCAACCCATTCATTTTTTAACCTGAAACGGAGGAATTCTTTTTGATAATATCTGTGCGTTTTGATCTACTCGTATCCCTATTTTGCCTCTTTGGGTATTTAGAACAAAAAAATCCCCTCCACATTCGATTTATGCTTCTATCGAATTCACTATTATATGCCTTTGTTTGATACTCCATCTCTCACAATGATTGACGTCCATACCGATCTGGATTATGCTTCTTTGAACTAATTGTATACTCTTTTTTATTTTATTTCAAAATGGAAAAAGAAAAAGGGCGTTCTCATTCATTAAACAATAGTCTTTAAAAGGAAAGATGGGCCCCCTTTTTCATTGTAGCCACCCAGTATTTATCTTATTACTCGATCCTTATTAATACTAAATATAAAGTGGCAATAATCAACAATATCGAAGTGTATAAATTACCCTTTAACTGACAATAATCCATGGATAATACATCTTCACATTTTACTTGAAGTTATCACTATTGCATATTCTCTTCTTTGAAAAGGGGTTTTTACGATCCTCTCCCTGGTATCAGAAAGGACTAAATCTGCTTCCTCTCATTTAGAAAAAAGAGCCTCTTCTTTTTGTAATAAAAATCATTTGAATAGATCCTCCTTGTCTGTTTTTACATATCTTTCACTTGTTTATAAACAAAGTGTGCTTGATTTCTTATTAACAGATTTCGTAATGAAATCACTATGCCTTATTGTACTAACCAAAGGCCTAAAATAAATACGCAGGAGAGAGAGAGAGAGAGAGAGAGAGGAGCCAAGGGTGCATTTCATTTCAAAAAACTTTATCATCATTAAAATCAACTAAAAAAAAAAAGGACTCGATATTTATTAAAAATAAGGTTTCTATTTTGTACATTTATACGTATTTTTTTGTTTAATATATATCAACACAAAAGCAAAGAGAGAGAGAGAGAGAGAGAGAAATAATAATAATAAAAAAAGTTCTATTTAAGCCCAGCATTGTTCAAGTGCTTTACAAGAAGCGGCAATAGTAGGTTTGGTGTATTTTCCATCATTTGATACTGATAAAAGTAATTCAGTGTCCCACACTTGCTTCAGCTATTACAAGAGTTAGTTAGTTGTGATAATCAATAAGCAGAGAGAATCCAACTTACATCAACTGTCTTCGGTGAAACCTTCTTTTGAAGTTTAACAATGACTGTAATATATCTCATAAAGTTTCTCATTGCGTCAGGATCCAAGGTCTTGGGTTCATCCTTTAATGATAAAGCGATGGAAACCTTGACAGCTTGTGCGATTTGAGGAACAATGGCAATGAATTTCTTGTTATAATCATCAGATTTCTAATATATATACATATCTGTGAGTTAATGACGATGATACTAAAAACAAAGAGAATATTTCTTATACCTTTCCTACTGTACGTTGAATAATAACACTGGTCCACTGACATGCCATACCAAGTCTGTATGCATTGACACATTCGTTACGGTTCAAATAAACAATCAAGGTTTGGAGCAAGTCCCATGAACTCAAAGGATAGCGTTGTAATAAGCTTTGGATGATGCTAGGATGGAAATGTGTGTTCTTCTTGGTCATGTACAACTGGATGGAGCTGCTATAGATGGCCAACATCTTATCGAGCGCGGCCTTGGTGTCCTTGGGTGTTTTGGCGTTCACTTCAAAATCAGCACCTCCCAAGATGCATTTGCGTAAATAAAGGGACAACTGGTTACACATGTCGTTCAGTTCTTTGGAGGACGAGTGTTTTGCGAAATCGTGAACAGCCTGAAGAATCTCAAACACATAATCGCCGGTAGCGCGAGGATATTCGGCGGCCTTGGCGAGCTTGTTTTTGAGGAAGGAGATGACCTTGGTAACAAACTGGTTTGATACGGATTTGGCAGGTGTATCACGGATCACTTGCAATAAAGGCACAATTAATTCCAAGACGAGAGGATTGGTGGGGTTCTTGCGAGCGTAAATAAATACAAGTCCCATCACATTGTTTTTAAAGTGAATAACGTTACGTTGAAGATCCTTCTTTTCGTCCTTGAGAATCTTTTTCTGTTTAAACACCTCGGCCAACTTTTCATCGAAAGCAGCCATGGCATCGTCATCAAGCTCCTCGTCCGAGTCATCATTGGCATCGATACCCTCGGCCTTCATGGCTTCTGCAATCTTTTGACGAAGCTCCTCATCTACATCGCCGTTTGCTTCCTCCTCTTCGTCGTCATCGATCTCCTCAACATCACTCATATCGACCATCTCAACATCGTCATCCTCTTCTTCTTCTTCTTCTTCCTCGGCACCTTCAAACAACTCATTGTCATGCTTGCCGTCATCAGAGCCCAAAATATTCAAAAGCATCTCAAGAGACTGCTTAGTCAATTTGTGCGAAAAGATTTCGAAAACTTGTTCAGCCAAGCTCTTCAATACGGGTGATTCGTTTGTAAGGAAAGAAACAAGAATATCCACAATGACATCGATGGGATCCAACTGCTCCTCTTCTTCGTCTTCTTCTACTTCCTCCTTCTTGGCCTTCTTACCACCCTTCTTGGGCTTGGTCTTCTTTGCAAATGTCTTTTCGTAACAATCCGTCAATTCAATCAAGACAGAGACACCTTCACTCTCGTTGATCAGGCTATGGAGAACAAGATTCAAGAAGAGGATTTCAAAACCACGCTCAACACTGTCGTTGACGGTGTTTTTATCCATCTTGGCAATCTTTCCGCGAAGATGAGAGACAATGGTCATGGCCTTTTTGGTGGCAGTGACGGTCTTTTCAGAGGGTGTAACAAGAGAAACGAGCTTCTTGTTCTTTTGGAGGTCCTTGTAGATTTCATAAACCTGATGGGCCCAGAGTTCACCAGCATTGGTAAAACCATTCAACTTGCGTGTCTTGAGCACGGCGCTATCCTTGGCCTTTTCAGTTGGAGGCAATTTAGAAAGAGCAACCAAAACATCCTGGAAGCGATCCTGGCATTGCTTGATGGTGGGGAAGGTCAAAGCAGGACTTGGTTTTTGTGTGCCGCTCAAATAGGTGCTCTTCTTTTCAGATGTCTTGACATCAAAGAAGGCAAATGTCATCAAGAATTTGACAAGGTCGGTGACCCAACCTTCTTCCTTGGGGATCTTGGTGCTTGTGATCAAAAGCGCCATTTGATGAAGGGCCCATTCGCGACTACTAGAATCCTCGGAGGTCGGCTTGATAAAGGTATGGGCAAGGTATTCAAGATACGATTTGATGTTGGTGGCATCCATGGTTGTCAGTAGATTCTCGACAGTCTTGGTTTTGGTGATGCGATCAAAGTTTTGATGGCCGTTCTTACCGAGCAATTGGGTAACAAGGGCAAAGCCAACTTGCTTGTTCTCTTCAGCGACATTGTGAATAACAAGTGCCTATTTTGGGTGATCAGATATCCAGTCTTACACATATATATTCTCTATCTCTCTCTTTCTTGTGAAATACTTACTGTGTGTCTAGCAGCCTTGTTAAGGAAACGGACATCAGAGGAAAGGTTGTTGATAAATGTGCGCATAAAGTTTACAGTGAAAATCAAGGGCATTTGTTCAGAGGAAAGACGAGGAAGTACTCGCTCAACCAATTGGAAACCCCAGAACTTACGACCATGAGAAGCATTGACATCGAACATTGTATCTTTTTTTTTTTTTTTTAAATTAATAAACCACGACTCTCTCTCTCTCTCTCATTGTTATCCCAAATATACTTACTATCAACAGCAGTGGTCCAAAATTCCTGAAAGGAAGCAATGTTCTTATTCGCAGCGCCGTCAAGATAGACGGCGAGAATAGGATCCCAAACAGAATGAAGTTGAGGTTTCCAATCGGCCAAAGCCTCCTGAGTGTCGGCAGGGATTTCCTTCAAGATGTTGGCTAAACGAGCCAAGTTGGAAGACTCCAATACATTTTGACTCTTCCAGTTGGAGAATTGCTCGGACACATCGACCTCAGGAAGAGAATTCTGAATGCCAAGCACAAGATTCAACTGATCTACATTGACAATTGCACCCTTAAAGAATAACTCCTTGATCTTTTCAATAGCCGCATCCTTGTGTTGAGACCCCTTCAACTAATATATTTGAAAAAAAAAAAAGACAATTAACATATTATCCTTCTATCCTTCTATATTCCCAGTTCTTACATGAGGAAGAATGTTGACTACAACGTGGTGACAGACTTCAGCAAGATAGGACTTGGCAGTGGCCATTTCGTGTAAGCTTTCAATCATACGGACAATATCCTCGGTGCTGGTAGAGTCACGAGTCATCATACCAGCGGCCACGATCGACATTAATCCAAACAAGCGACCAAACAACATGTCACGAATCTCCTCACCGCTCATTGCACCGGTGCGTTCTGTATATTTAAATAAAAGATCAAGCACAACTTTGAGAGTAATGACATCAACAATGGCAAGGAGCTATTTACAGAGATATTAGTAACCCGCTATGGCACACTCAAGTACTTGCTTACCTCGGTCAAAGCCAAAGAAAAACCTTGTCTGGCACCCTGACGAGAAGAAGGAAGACCTCGAAGTAGACGACGCACGGCATAGGATACGTCAGAAGCACAAAGAGCATCGAGCTTCTCTTCGGTATCGGCCACACCCTCGTCGCTGAGGCTGACCTCGTGTGTCTTTTGAAAGTCGGCCAACGTACGAATTAACGAATGTGCTGCTGATTGTCTGACACTGGCATCATACGATGCAAGATCCCAATAAAGTTGAAGTGTAGTCGTTGCCATTATATACTGATAAAAAGTGGAGGTTGGATTTTTTTTTCTTTCGTTCTTCTACAACTCCCTTAGACTCGACTTTATTAGGTTGTCAAAAAAAAATAAAATGTTAACATTTTTTTTCTCTTGAAAAAAAGTAGAGGACAATTTGTAAAGTGGCTGATGCTGTGACGGCTCATCGTATTACCATTTTTGGAAACACAATGCTTTGCAAAGCTATTCGTCTTTTTCATTGGCTATATTCGTTTTTGTATGGAAAGTGGATTTTTATTGGCCTTTTTTAATTTATACCCCCCCCAGTGCAAAAAGAAGGAAAGGAATATTTAATTATGTAATAAAATGATACGTAATAATAAGAGAAGAATCAACTTGCTTAGGGTAACATACAGTTGTATTAGGAAATCAAAGATTCTAGTGATATCTTTAATTGCAAAAAGGGATCATTGTAACAGTACCAAAATATCTGTATCAAGCCAACCGGTTATTATTTATACGGCACATTTTATAAATGAAAGATAATTATGATTTCGTTAATTTGCCTTAATTAAAAATCAAATTAAAGCCTTTTCAATGGCTTCTACATAAATAAAGAAACATTTACGGGTTCTCATTATTGAACTTCTAAGTATTATTATAGTATACATTTTTTTATTTATATATTTAATCCAGAGACTTGAAGATTTCATGATACAACAATCTATTCCAATCATCAACAGGACCTGGCAAGCAAGTATGCAAGCAATCACGATCCGGTCTTGAATGAGCATCACCTCTCATGTTTGACAATGTTGAAATATCAAAGACCTCAATTTGTTTATTATTTCCTTCCTCAACAACAGTCTATTCATAACAAGATCAGTCATTAAATCATACAACTATATCGTTTATTTACCTTCCACAATGCGTCAAACTTTTCAAATAAATGCCATTCGTACTCGTTTTCTTGACCCGAGGGTGCCAAAGGATTATCTTGTGGTTTCTTAAACTTGGAACAGCTTGCGTGTCCGTATGGTGTGCTTCTGATCCATACCTTTTGGTGCGACTTTACATTCTTATTTAAATAGTCGTAGATGACTTTGATGGATTTTTCAAAGGCCGCTAATAGCTCTTCTTCGGATGAATTAGGTCCCCATTGGAGATTGGGATGCCAGTGAGGGCCCTTTTTTTTGACGAGGTTAAATTAGTATAAAAGAAAAAAAAAAGGAAGAGGGGAACTGTAGTTCTACTTACGGTATTAAGAATAACATAATTAAAGTGAGGTAATGCCTGTATCCTATAATAACGAATACATGGTTTAAAAAAAAATAAAAAGAAGAAACTCCATCATCTTAATTTACCATGGATGATTCTCTCCACTGCCTAATAAAATTCCTTCCTTCTCATATGGTTCGATTAATTTATAGTCATCGATTCTGATGAGATAATCCGATCTCACATAAGCCAATGCAACCTGATTACTTCCAGTTGGGGCCAATTGGTTTACTCTGATTTTTGAATTGCCACCATTATTGACGGTGTTATTAGGATGTCTGTTTGGGAAATGGTTCCCTAAAAGACACCCTAAACTTTCGTATTGTAGTTGTGTGATGGAGTCTCCCACAAATAAAACGGGGTGCTCTAGTATATGATCTGCAAATTTGTTTGTATTCATCTCGAGCACTTTACAATTAGGTTGCCATTTATAATCCATACTATATAGGAATAGATTTTAATTAACATGCTTGTTTCAAAATTATAATTCGAACCTTACATTGCTTTTGCTCTGACAAGCTCGTCTGGTTCACTCGAACGACGGAAGCATCGATGTGCAAACTTCTTTAGACAGTGATACCCAACTGCTTTCGCCACCCCTGTTTCCGTCAATGGATTGATATCCGTTGGTTGATATTCCCATTTGCCTTGATTATACGTTTCAATGGTACATAATTCCTCGCTGGATTCGCTCTGTGTCTTCTTTATTGATTCCAATACATTTATGTTAGGTCCGCCATAACTTGTGATCCAAAGTACCACACCGGATAAAAATGCAACAATGTATAAATATTTAAGTCTACTATTTTTCGATTCTGGATTAATTTTACTATAAACAGTCATTTTTTTTTATATAAAGCAAAA
>VCJG01001840.1:24872-41336 GCA_024140375.1 Backusella westeae | reverse complement strand
TTTTTTTACAGCCATACTTACATCATCATCTTTGCTATTGATGAGGGATGTGTCCGATTCAAGCAGTTGAGAAAGCTTTTCTTGTTCATTTTCCCTTGCAAAACTGAATATGTCATTTGTATCTCTATGGTATCTAGTGTGAGAGATGGCTTTTACTCCAGTCTTTTTAAAAACTTACTCTTCATCACTCTCATATGCCATTGCACTCACAGCAACACCGATGCCATTTGCTTCCTTTTTATTGTTGATATTGATAGTATTTAGGATACTGTATCACTAATGTATATGTATATTTATATATAATTCGTCTTTTACCTTGACCTCCTCTTCGGAAGGGATGTACTCATAATTTCCTTTACGAGACCAGCCTACGTTAAGCGCCTCCACACCGTCAATATAGGCGTTGCGCGCATCTCGGAAGCCCAACCCTTTAAACTTATTCCACGCATCCCATTTGGCGCGCGCAACAAATTCAATCAAACCAGGTCTTGGCTTATCACAGTCACCTATTGTTGCTTGTTTGAAAAGACCATAAAACTAGTGACGTCAAATATTTAGTGTGAGTGCCAACAGAAACAAAAACAACTTTACGTGTAACTTTTTGTCGTTGGGCAAAGGAATATCGTTATTGTTCATATAAGTGAAGGCCTGTTCAAACCATTGATCATCCTGGCAGATTTCGTCCATGATGATTGAAGAAGGAGGAGGGATAGATTAAAATTCAGAAAATTTGATCAGTTTTGTTGCTGGTTACAAAACGCACTTTGATTGGTTCGGGCCGGAATGAATATTGGATCAATCAAGGGCATTGAGACTAAAGATTCCTCTCTCTCTCTCTTTCTCTCTTATATACAATTCAAAAATGATTGCAGCGGTATCTTATACAGGCGGAAAGGACTGTACTTTGGCGTTACATCGTGTTAGACAGCTAGGTGCCACCGTCGCTGTTCTTGTGACGTTCTCACCACCAGAAACCCAGTCCTTCAGAGCACATTCTTTAGATATCATCAAAATGCAATCACAAGCCCTTGGCATTCCCCACACCACACGTATTATCCATGGTCCTGACTATCTTGCAAGTTACCAGGATGCGATACGCGGTCTCAAGGAAGAATATGGCATTGATTCCTTGGTGACAGGTGACATACTTCCTGTGTGCAGCGACTTTATGGAACGTGCCGTCCAGGGTACAGAGGTCTCTCTGGTGAGACCCCTTTGGCAGCAAAACCAGCAGGAACTCTTGAAAGAGATGTGGGATAACCAGTTTGACATTTTAGTCACTTGCGTCAACCTTGGCAAGATCTCGCCTGCCATTCTTGAAAAAGTCAAGGCAGATTATGCTGTCGGATTACCCTTGACACAAGCAGGTCTGGATGCAATTAAAACTCACAGTGTTGACATTAGCCCAACTGGCGAATTCGGTGAATTGCACACAATGGTGTTGAACTGCCCACTTTACATTAATGGCAAAGTGGCGATTCAGGCAGAAAATGTAAACGACGACGACTATGCCTTTCTTAGTATTAAGAATGTGGACCTTGTAGCGCACTAATTTTGAGTCAAAAGATGTATATATTTTTTGAAAAATGCATGCAAATACGATATATATATATATATATTTTCCTTTATTAAAGCTAATAAAAGAGTTTATTTTAATAATTCATTTGACGTGTGAGCTTGTTCATCGTGTAAATCGTATAAATGCGTTTAAACGTGTTGAAGATCAAAGAAAGAGAGGGGTCCTCGTCAATTAATGAAGGGAAAGATTGTGCCCCTTTAATCGTGTATGGAGTAGCAATATTCGGAGAAAAAATCAAACAAATTAAAAGATGTATTAATCAAACGACGGGTAGAGCCAAATATATATTACTTGCCTTGTAATTGACCAAGATGAAACTTTACAATCTTAGCATGTTTGTGAGTGAAGGGGTCTCAAAGATTGTACTGTTTCGTAAATTTAGAGAACAAAGCGGTGTTCCTGTCAAAGACTAAAAAAGACCGTATGATCAGCATAAGAAATCGCCAAACAAAAGGTTTTATATATCATCAGACTTTTATTAAAACATGAAGGATCTGAACTATCTTTCTCCTTTTTTTAATTCATAGCAAATAAAATAGTACCTTATTTCATCATATTCATTCATTTACTTTATCCCTCAAGAGTGTTTATGGTTCTAAAGTAGGGATTATATCCCCAAATCCAATAGTAAAAAATAGCAAAAGGTCTTTATTTTCATCTTTTTGTCTATTTGTGCATTCGCACCAAGAGTTAACTTGTGGTTCGAACAGTCGTATCATACTTAACACCTATTACCATTAACATGACCCTTGCTTCACTTTTCAACAATAAGAATATCTTTTAGATTCTCTCAAATATCCATGTCGATCAAAGCCTTATTTGTTTTAGCTACGGCTGATGCATAAGCTGCTATTTGGTCCATATTTCTCATGTGTAGTATTGATATGAGCGCTATAAAATAGATTTAAATCAATTACTTGGTAGCCAATCTTACAACTTGCTGCTTATTTACGGACCTACATTACCTAAATCAATCTCCTTTTAAATCAATCAAAGGGTCGTATTCGTGTAACGAGGAGGGGCGGCAGCCAGAATAATGAATAGCTTTGGTCCGTCCATTTCTATCAAAAAAGAAAATATTAAGGTTGCGATATGAACATAAATTTAGTATGTGAAACTTCTCAGCAATAGAGTTATTTTGTGTGTGGTATTAACATTGGTTAGAGATAAAAGAGGCAATGGAGCCGTGCGAAACATATGCTAATTTGTCGTAACTGGAAGTAGCACTTCGGATCGGTCATTTAATTGATAATGTCCATATAAGTAATGGCCCTATCTTTAGCACAATATATATTAAGACGACATTTAACAATAACTTTTCCCTCTTTAACTCCCTTCTTCTTTTTTAAAATAAATACACTGAGATGTTCGCTACTTTGCGTGCTAACCCATCAGTCATCTCAGTCGCTCGTCGATCTTTTTCTAAATCCATCCCACCCACTGCTGTGGTTAGCCAGCATAACTATGAATATTCACCCATTATTTATTCCAAAACCCTACCTGTGGTCGATTTTTTCGCTCAAGCCAAGTCAAAACCTTCCTACAAGCTGAACCATGGAGCAGCTGGTTTTGCCAAAAGACGTCCTCTTAAAAGCAATGTCACACGCCACTCCAGAATGGTATCCCAAGTAGGAGAGGATGCTTATTTCAGAAGAGAAGATGCCATTGGGGTTGCTGATGGTATTGGGGGTTGGTCTAGCACTGAAGGTAAGGCACTAGTAAAAAAAAAATTTTATATAAAAAAAAAGTTTTTCGGAGATCAATATATTGATGGACACTTTCGGATGAATTTCCTGATTTAGGTGCTGATTCTGCACTTTACTCCACCCAATTGATGCACTACGCTAACGCCGAAATGGATCGTTACGAAAACATTGAAGACCCTTATTTCTTTCGATATGGAGATGCCAACCCTATTGACATTTTACATCGAAGCTACGAAAGCAGCTTAGAAATTGCAAAGAAAAATAACATCCTAGGCGCAACGACTGCTTGTATTGCTGTGTTACGGAACGACGATCTTCGTGTTGCCAACATTGGTGACTGTGGTATTTCCATTATCCGCAATAATCACTATGTCTTTAGAAGCGAGGAGCAGCAGCATGCTTTTAACTTTCCTTATCAGTTGGGTATTAGATCAAGAGATCAGCCTCAGCACGCCCAGTCCTTTACAGTAAAAGTAAAAAAAGGCGATATTGTCATCATGGGCTCTGATGGACTTTATGATAATTTATTTGATAAAGACATCTTGGGTCTTGTGCGCAATCATGTTTCAGCTTACACCATTCCTGGAAACGATCGTCGTCCACCCCGCATTGGAAATTTGCAACCCCAGCTTTTGGCAGATGTTCTTGCAAACGCAGCCAAAGAAATAAGCGAAACCAATAAATTGGTTGATACCCCATTTCAGAGACGTGCTACCGCCGAAGGTCATTTTTTTGAAGGTGGAAAACAAGATGATATCAGTGTCATCGTAGCTGTAATCAATGATTGTGAAGACTCCCCTGATCGTCGTCTTTAGATCTCACATACACAAAAGAACATAGTCCATTTTTCATTCCTTTTTTTTTTTCCATACACACCATTTCAAACTTGTCATTCAAATCTAAATCCATTTGCATTTTATTTATTTATGTTTTATTTCTTTCACAGCACTATCATGTAATTCCTTCGCTCATTTTATTTATTATAATTACTTTATTAAGGACAAATTCCAAAATAATAATAAAACAGTTAAACGAACCAGTAATAAATTCTAATACATCATGTTTTTAAACAAGCTTCTCTTTCGAATCATAATATATGAAGCTGTAAAAGTATAATATTCTACTCTTTCTCAGTTACATACAAAGCTTACTTGGGGATAGATAGAATGAATAGGTGATGTATACAGGTTGTATATAAAAATAGTGGTATGATCGGCTTAGATTAAGTGTTGGAAGCTATTAGCGCCTTCTCAATTAAACTTGCCGTAACACATTAAAAGGAGTGATGTTTTTAAAGTCATAACGACCTGCAGAAAACGGTAGTCACATTTGCCAATATCTCGCTGCAACTTTGATTATTCTAATCATCATATTATAAAACGATTGTAAAGAGCAAATCAGTATGAGAGTGTCGTGTTCAAAAAAAAAAAGAGCTGTACAGAGAGATAAAAACAAGGGGGACGAAATTTTAAACAACGCTATAAGGCATAGGCAACTTGCATTGGTATTTGAGTTCTCCTGGATTGCTAAGTTTCTTTTGAACATTCCAGTAGGTTCTGTGATGTTAGTTACTCCACGCATGGAAGGTTTAAGAAATAGAAAGTATGGAATAGGGCCTCCATTAGCTGCAACACCCCCTCTTTAATAGTAGAATGTCTCCTTATTTTGTTGTGTTTATGAAGTACAATATGAGTTGTAATAAAATATTTATGAGCCATCACTTTCAAAATCAATTTTTTTAAATAGTCAATTGCCAAGTAATTTAGGCAAAAAAGGGCGAAAGATTGGCTCATCTCATCACCATCAAGAAGCAAAGTTAGATAAGCCCTTCATTTTTAAGATCATTGCTTCATGGAGGCAGAATAGAAATATCTTATATATATCATAACTGAAAAAAAAAAAAAATATGAGCACATTAATTCTTCAATAAATAATAAATTCGATTTACAATAACCTTATTACTAAATCCAAGAAACATATTGCTGTTAGTACAAAAAATGAAATAGAAGTGTGGATCAATTACAGCATCTTCATATTTTTAAATGCGTTGATAGCTCTCACAAGGGTCTCTTTTACTCCACCAAGCACTACTTTTCTCTACCTATTTTTTTCACATACACAATCCAACTGATAAAAAGCAATGTAAACTTCTGTTCTATGAACTTTATCAAATATTAATATTTAGAGATGATAGATACCATAACGTTTAAGGGTATATCTTATGAGAGTGTATACATTCAAAATAACCTCAAGAAACTATTTGAAACAAACTCAAACCAATTGAACAATACATTGAATAATAAATAGAACAGTGTTTACATCTGGTAAATTACTTGTGCTATTCAAATTTTACACAAGGGCAAAAAAATAAAATAAAAATAAAAATAGTACGCGTGTACTATAGAAAGCGACAGAACAATGTCTCCTTCTAGAAAGGTCATGGTGACTTTTTTTGGCCAATAAAAAAAATTACCAGGAAAGTATTTTTTCTAGAAAGAAGGCTGGTAGCAAAACATCGTTATCATCATGGCCAAGCCCCTCTCCTCTCTTGATGCCACTCCTTGAAATACTTTCCAATAGAAGATAAAGGATGCTACTATCTCTAGCTCCACAACTATAATATAAGTAATATTGTTAGATTGCTATCGTAGAAAGAAATAAATTGCCTTGACTGTAAACTTTAAAATGGATAAAAACTTAAAAAACATATGGTAAAGTTTTTTTTTTATCTTCAATCATAGAGTTCCTAATAAAACCAGTTTTCATTTTTTTTTTTTTTAAATCTCAGTTGTTGAAGATTTTTACCCTGCTCATCGTCCGATACAGCGAAAATTACGATCTGGATAGCAAGATCCCAAAAACCCAAATTTGGAAAAGTGCAATATGACACACATTTTGAGCTGTTGAGCTGACTTGATGCATTTTCATTAAACAAGTAAAAAGCAAAAATACATCAAATTATTCAAAGAGTAGGGAGACGATACATGAGTAAAACCAAAACGAGAGAGCTTTGTCGGTTTTATCTGGGCAGGATCGAAGATTATAGCCTGATAGTTTGATCATCATGTAAAAATGGCCAAATCATATACTTCCATTTTTAGAAAGACCAATTTTATTTTTCCCCGTTTGACTTTATTCGTGAAAACATATAAAAAGCATGGACATTTTAAATATACCTTTTTTTTACTCATGTCAATTCAATTTTTTGTTGTTTTTCTTATTTGAACAAAATCCTTTTAATCTTTTTTAACAATAGCCACGAAACCAGTAGTATGTTTATGATACTACCACAAATATCATATCGTAGCTAATCTTCTTCTATTATTTTCATTATATTAAGGTATCTTTTTCTTCCTATTGTAATAGTCCTCTCCTTCTGGAATATGCAATCGTTTCAATCAAACATAACTCCCCCAAAGCAAGTTTCCACCAAATTCTCGCCTGATAACATTAATGAGCAATACGTTGAGGATTTCTTAAACAAATGCGGCTTAGGTCACTACCTTCCGATTTTTTTAGATGAAGGCTTTGATTCCGTTACTTCTGTAAGTCTATAAAAAATATTTTAATCTCTTTACTAATATTTTCTAAAAAGATTCTAGAAGTTACCGAGGAAGACATGATAGAAATGAATATCAAACGTGGCCACAGAAGGGTAATGTATTTTTATGTATAAAAAAGCAGTAATTGTTTGTTTTACTAATTTCAAAATAGTTGATACAAAGACAAATCTCAACTTTCAAAGGAATATCTCAGGATCAACCATTAGTAATTAATGTTTTGTCTTCTAGTAAGTTTATTGATTCACTCCAGTAATTTTGGATTTGGTTTTAATGTTTATCTGTCTCTGCGCTGTGTCACACTCACAGAACCTCCATCGCTGTATACCCCAGTAAAGTATGAAAGCTATAGACATATGAGCAGTGGATACGAGACACTTGTAACAGGTTTAACAAGCCCTCGAAGTATGAGTAGCGCAGTCTTGAGCGGAAACACGAGCACTAGTGGCAATAGCAGTGGTGCAGATTTTATTAACAATATCGTTCCGTCCCCTAACAAAAAACAAAATGATCAATTACCGTTGTCAACCACTAAAAGAGGGGATACTAGAAGTGATAGTCTAAGCTCAAGTATGTCTTCAAACGATGATGATGAATCTATATATACCAATCATGGGTCTTCCTTAAAGCGTAAGTACAGACGCCACCCAAAACCTGATACCAAGGCACCTGTGAAACCTCCATCTGCCTATATTATGTTTTCTAATGATGCCCGAGCAGCCCTGAAAGATCAAAACCTATCATTTGCCGAGTTGGCGAAAATAGTTGGTGACCAATGGAAGAACCTAAGTCATTCTGAAAAGCAAAACTACGAAAGAATGGCAATGCGTGCAAAAGATGAATTTTTAGCTGCCCTCGAACGATACAAATTAACGCCAGAATATAAAGAATATCAAACCTATCTGAATGATTTCAAGACGAAACAAAGCTCACCATCTCGTAGTTTAGGTCGCAGAAAGAGAACAAAGCAGGAACCATCAAGGTAGTTTTCATCTACTATTATTATTACTTAAACCATTTATTAATTCTTTTATATACTATTTACAGTGGCAACAGTGCTGATATTAGCTCAAATGGAAATAGTAATGGCAATGGTAGCACTGGAAGCAGTGGATCCACTGATTCTTTTGTTACTAAAGGCGACATAGAGCCACAACAAAACATAATCTCTAATGAAAAGCATTCGAACAAAGCTATAAATGAGACAAATACCCGGCAAACACCATCTCCTTCATATTATGGCTCAAATGATCTTAACAATAGCGCTGATTCGTCATGGGACTACAGGTGCTCTCAAATGATGAAGGGAATAATCCCAGTAGAGTTTTCAGAATTTAATTCAAACGACTCTCCGGCTAATTACGTTTTACAATCTTCATTATCCTCAAATGAAGAACCGCATGAGACCACAGCTGAAAATACTGGGAAAAGGCGTAGTGCAAGATTCAATGGGTCTTCTCGGTCCAGTAGCACTGAAAAGTGATCATTTGTTTACCATCATATATGTACAATTTATGTTATGCTAATTTAAGCATTGCCATCTCCAATATTCCATTTACTGACTCAATTTATATACCTTCCTTGAAATTTATGCATTGTATTCCTCTATATTAACGTATGACCTTTAATTATGAGTATGTGTGCTTAATAAAAAGTAATAAAAGTTTTTTGATTTTTTTAAATAACGACGAAAAAAAATGAAGAATATGAAACAATTGAAGAGCTTAACTCGAAATGACTTATAAACACATTATTTTTTTTTCTCCTCTAACTCTATAGTTGAAGAACTAAGATTATCCTTACTCAACCGATATGTTTTATTAAGACACGACAAATTTACAATTTCGGAGTAGGAACGCCTCAGTGATTCTACAAATCACTCATCCACTTGTATTATTAAGAAAATACCTTTGATTTTATATTTGAAATCATTAAGTTATATTTTATATTTTACAAATGGCAAATAACAATATTGATCTGTATATTTTAAAGAAATTTATTGTATTATAATTTATATTTATTAAGTTTAATAGTCCTTCATCAGCCCAGCCTCCATAAAGGCTACGCATTATTTTCACCAAGCCGTTCAAATCAATTATCAGCATTTCGGTCTCTGACAACTCCTCTAGGATATCGTCAGATTCCAGTTCTGCCACGTTTAATTGTTTTTCAGAACTTATTTATAAAGATACAGTAAAAAAAAGAAAGAAAAAAAAAGAAAAACTAGACCTCTAGATATTGGCATTGTGATCCAGACACTGCAGCCACCTATATGTAAAAGAAGGTTAAGCGATCTCCAGTTATTATCAGAAAAGTCACTTACTTTCTTGCGGGTTTTTCTTTTGCGCTTCATTACGATTGGGTTTTGCATTTGGTGCAACTGTGGAGTTGGACGCAATTAACGAAATAAGGAGTTCGATTGAAATCAGTCAGGAGGTAAGAAATCAAATAATGAAAAATAATTTGATTACTCTTAACTTTTGTATTAAACCAAAAGAGCACAGACAGGTTTATAATGCTTTTATAGTGTATGGTACCTTGTTAGCGAGCAGACATATAGTCAAGCCTATTGAAGAATAGATTTAAAATCAAAGGAGATATTAGCTTATAGCACTCTAATGAATCATTCATTGCTTTGATAAAATGTATTCATTACCTTTATGATAGACTGTAGCTAAAACATGATAACAACACCATGAACAACTGTTGAATAACACTAAAGTAATATATACGTTTAGTTCACGTATTTTTAAAATATAAACATATCTATGCTTACCTTTGTTATGAATAATAAAACCATTTTGATTGTTGTCACAAAAAGTGAGTATAATCATCAATATAATAAATACATTGGTTGTAGCTACTTACCACAGTTTGAGATCAATGATACCATACCATATTAGCAGGGAAAAAAAAGTAGATATGCTGACCACCATAGTTGATCGAAAGAGAGAGTGAAAAAAGAGAAAGAAACTGGATTTCCCTTATTTATGCATGTTAAAAGTGAGTCACGCATTTTGATTATGTCAAAATGCACACACGACTAAATACGATGGCGAATAGAAAGGTCGTCATCGTGTTCAATATCAGCTATCTACGATTGCATATTAATGATTATTAAAGCGTGTTTTTTCTGAAAAAAAAAAGTGATCAAGCTCACAATCCCACAGAAATATATCACTTTTTGAAAAGCTCCAATGATTACTAAATTTTAGGGTTATTACACCCATCGAAACCAATTCTTAATTTAAAACAGCTCTTCCCTACTTTCAATATACTTAATACGCATCATTTTCGCATAAAAATACGCGGGTGTCTGGCGATTGTTATTCTTAAAAAGAAATAGGAACGACCCTCGTTACGTTTATTTTTTTTTTTTTTTAAGCTACTTTCTAGACCAATAGCATGACTACATAAAATAGAAAAATAGGCCTTCAGATCATGTCAAGTACAAGTCCGAGATTTTTCTTAGCCTTTATTAGTCGATAAAAATGTCTGCTAATGCCAAAAAACTGCACTGGCTTCATGATAGTTTACTTTGGTTTATAAATAATATTTTTCCTGTGAAAGTACTTGTTTTATTACATCTTGTATACAAATACCACCGTAGTGGGGATTGGAGAGGGGCTATCTATTTCAGGAATCACCAATTTGGAGTTCCCTCATTTTTTCATGGGTGTTTTTGATATCTGTAATATACTTCACCTTTCCCAAACCAGCATTGCTTTGATATACCAATACATTATCTCCCAATGAAGCATGTACAAGTTCTTTATCATTTACTTGGATTGTAAACTTGTGGTAAATTTTGAGTTTTTTAGGAAAACCTTGGGAAGCCAGTAAAATATAAAAATCTTTCAAGTGGTAGTTCGAAATATCGATATGGTACACTCGCTCCTTTGATTCTGAAATAATAGAAACTCGATCTAATTTAAGAGTCTTCATGTCCGGTGCAGCTATATTAACATAGGGTAACAGTCCTGGGTAGATGGTACATTTTCTGATCACGAGCGATTGTAGTTTAGGATAAACCTTTTGAGCGAGACTGGGGCCATCAGTAGGATCTCCAACATTACATTTTGAGTTTTTTATATAGAGATATTGTAGACAAGGGAATTTTGCAAGAACCCAATCAATATATAATGGACCATTCAGACATGTCATAACCAGCTTTGTGATAGTGGAAGAAATAGAAGCATCCGGATATCGCTCCTGTAACGACGAATTAATTGGAATCTTCAGTGTCTCTAACGATTTTAGTTTATAAACATGCCTGAGTTGATGTGATTTCATTAATATGTTTCGATATAAAAGAGAATCACAAAAATCGAGTTCTGTAAGGTTCATATCGGAGTTACCCAAGACTTCCAGTACAGCATTAATTGATTTTATATCCATTTTTAATGTCTTGATTGTTTTCGGAAGATTCGAAAAAAACCTTGCACCGGAGCTGCGATATATAGAAATTCCTGAAATAAAGTCGTTTCTCAATTGTGAGATGACTTCATCAGGCACTAATTGATAAAAGAAAGATGATTAGAGAACACTTTTTGGACGATTTAATGCTCTCGCAATATTCATTATTAATCACGTACCGCTAGTGAACTCTTGTTCCTCGTCACTATCAGCATAAAAATTTGGGAAATACTGGGAGAGTTTACTATCAGCACTATAATCTTGTAGATCCAAATCCATCACGAGATAGTGTAGGCATCTGTATTTTCCCAAAATGTACTCGAGAAATAGACCATTTTTGTCAAAAGTAGCTGTATTGTACACTTCCAATTTCAAAACGCTGTTGGATGGAACGATACTTTGAGGCATTGGGGTATCGATCACAACCGATACGTATTCTAACCTGAGCAATGTGATATGTGGGCAACTGCTATGAACTTGTTCCAATAATTCGAGATTTATATCGCAGTCGTAAAATGTAAGTTTTGTTAAGTTGGGTGCATTTTGGACAATTGGTGCGAAATAAAACGGATCAAAGCCACACCCTCTTTCAATATAAGTATAGTAAAGACCCAATTTTAGTTGTAACAAATGAGGAAATACGTTGAATCTCAATGCGTGGAGTACTTCGGACCAATCTTTGTACATGTCGTATATCTGCAGCGTGTTTGTCCATCTTGATAATGGTGGTTTTACCTCGTATTCCTTGTTCAGGTTAATACGCGCAATGCTATCGCTACTGCTACCAACAATAACTCTACTGATATTGGGAAACACAGTCGACAATCGAGAACATAGCTGTTCTGGTATTTGCGGCAATTTAATGCTGAGTGTCCTGACTTGGGAACCATCAAAAGGATTGTTTTCAAACAAGCCGACTATTTTATGAGGCTTTTTTCCGTACTTGAACAGGTTTAATTCTTGGTGTAAACTGGCATTTGAAATTAGATTATGAAGTCGTCTACATGTCATTGCCAAGTTGAGTTTGTCTATAAATCGCAAATAACGTGAAGTTTTTATGATGATCTCGGGAGGCAGTGTTTCCATTTTGGTTTGAGAGGAAATTAAGATGACTGTTTAATAATATATTATAAAAAATAAAAAAGAAGGAGAGAAACGATAATGCTGGTGATGTGGCACAGCCTGCGCTTCAGTTACAAAATATAAATAAATAAATGACCTTTTTACTAAAATAATGATTGGACCAAGTAAACATTATTTGAGCTTTTCATGGAACAACAGGTTTCCCAAGCCCTGTTTCAAATGCGTTTTTGAGTACCTTGCAATTAATGTATGTATATGTGTTTATATTTATAAGCAACAAATATGTAATAAACAGGTTCCAAAGAATCATGAAAAGTCATGCTATCAAATTAAGTTTTTTATTTATGATCTGACGTATTAGTTTAAAATTTTTTATATCATTTATTTTCGCTGCATACATATTTTTTACTCTTCCAGACCACCATCGGCTCGCTTTAACAACATATCACCTCCAATGACGCATGTATTCGTTCATTAGAATCTGTTTGAATCGCAATCTGGAGGTAATGTTTGGGACTCAATAACCTGGATGAAGGCAATCAAATATTTAACCCTTTTAAGGCGCAACCAGGAAGATCGATGAGATATACTCCCATATTTAGCTTTGGATCATGATAGATTCATACATGCTATATTTGGTGCCGTTTTTAAAACAAAGTCCAACGTCATTGGATAGGTTGGACATTGGCTAATACTAAGAGCTTGTAAGTTGGAATATGTTGTTTTCCACTGCTAAGGTTGTATTTTTTTGTAGATCTTTCAATGTCGCATTCTGGTTTGTTTATGAATAATATCTTCACAGATGGGAACATTTCGAGAAATCAGTCAATGTGCAATGGGCTGTCCTCGCACTTTATAGTTAATCTTGTGACACCAGTAGAAATAAAGCTGTCTCTGTAATTCTGCATCCATGCTAATTGACAAGTCTAAACTTGTTAATGATGACCAAGTTTAACGTAAAAAATCCTTGCCATTGCTTTAACGCTTATTACTCTTATAATCTGCGTCTGCTCTAATTTATTAAACTTTAGATTTATTAAAATACATTGGTTTATTCATTAAAAACATCAAAATATGATATCGAGAACTCCCGATTGATTGTGTAGGGAAAATAATTGAAATAAGGAAATGCTGTGTTAACATGGTCCTTTTTGAATATTTATTCATCGGTATCCACTTAGGTAGGAACACCCCGTTATATGCGTATTGAGATATATATGTATATATAATCGAGAATATTTTTTACTTATTAAGTTTTGCTCATTTAAAGTATTAAATCGTATGATCATGTAAATTGATTCGCTGATAGAAAATGGATCGAGTTTAAGGTGCAATTGGCAGATTTTTTATGTTTATCTTTTTTTCAATAACTTTTCCACAAATCTTGAATCCTCAGACGATAAGCTATAAAAGATCATATCGTCTAACTGAAACAATTTCCAAGATAGATGGATTTGCGAATTTGGCTGTGTTTCTCTTTAATAACGATCTCAATGTTTGATGGGGCTTTACATAGAACCGAGTTAAAGAGACTCTGTGGAATTTACAAATATTTCATATAATATGTTGTCTATTTTCATTATTTTACTTTCGAGTAATGGCAAAAAAGTACCTGGGTAATAATATATGATTCAGATTTGCCATATCCAGACATTCGGATCGGATATCGACATTAGAGTGATCCAGAGATTTGATCCCGACTATTTTCATATCCAGATTTCTCTCAGTCAAACATAAGCTTTTCTTTTAATATATAAATGAAGCCTAAGACCGTCAACAATCGCTTTAAAAAAAGAAATAGGTGAAATTAAAATGAATTCGTCTGAACAAAGCGATAGAAAAAGTATTAGTGGAGAAAGTGTTGCAACAATATTCACTGAAGATTTAGAGTTCAACAGAATAGCAAATCATTCGCCAATAGAAAAAAAGATCACTATATCATCGTTGGAGCCTTACTCAATATTTCCTCGAAGTCAAAGATTGTTGATTGTTGTTATTGCATCTTTAACTGGAATCGTTTCGCCTTTATCTGCCAACATTTATTTTCCTGCACTAAATGCCATTAAAGAAGTAAAGTATACTTTGTTAGAATTGTATTAGAGTCATTTAAATTAAATACTGGAATTATTGTAATTAGGATTTAAATACTACCACTGAACTAGTTAATTTGACCATCACTGTCTATATGGTTTTTCAAGGCTTATCGCCTTCTTTTTGGGGATCTCTTGCAGATCTATGGGGACGTCGCCCTGTATATCTTGCTACCTTGGTAGTATATATGGGTGCTTGTATTGGCCTTGCAATGGCTCCTGAATATTGGGTTCTGCTCGTATTACGTATGCTTCAAGCCTTTGGTTCTAGTTCTGTCATTGCTATTGGTAAAACGCAATTTAATAATGTTCAAAATGTAATAGAGTATTAACTTTCTATCGATATCCATCAACTTAGGTGCTGGTGTCGTTGGTGATATTACTACTCTTTCGGAACGTGGTAGGTACTTTGGCTTCTTTTCTATTGGCCAAAACTTTGGACCTGTTTTTGGACCTGTTCTTGGTGGCATCATATCTCAAACACTTTCGTGGCGCTGGATTTTTTGGATTCTTCTAATGATTGGTGGCGCGTTTTTTTTAGCAATATTTTTCTTTTTACCCGAAACATTACGATCACTTGTCGGAAATGGTTCTGGACATGCCAACCCTACACCTTTACAATGGTGGGAGCGTAATCAACAGGCTAAAAAACAACTAAGAAGAGATTTTGAAGCACCAGCAACCTCAGATACCGTTTCTGAAACATCGACCATAGCCAACTCAGAAGATAAAAGAACCACAACAAAAAATCGGTTTCTGCAGTTTCCTGATGTTACTCAGCCATTCATTTATTTATTTCAAAAAGATGTTATCATTGCTTTAATTTATAATGGTATTCATTACGCTACATACTATTGCTACATGACTTCAACCCCTAGCCAATTTGCGCTTATTTATGGAATGTCCGAGATCCAGGTTGGGCTTTGCTTTTTACCTCCCGGGATAGGTTGCATTATCGGGTCATTTATTGGTGGTCATCTCCTTGATCATGATTTCAAGGTGGTGGGAAAGCAAGCAGATTTTGAAAATGCTAAGCGGAATCAACTCTCAAAAGACTTTCCTATATTTAAAGCACGCCTTCGTTCAGTATATATTGCCGGTGGTCTTTTACAAGTGATAACTCTTTTCTATGGTTGGATACTTTATATCCGTGCTCATTTAGCTGTGGTCCTAGTCTTGCAATTTATTGGTTAGTATGCGGGCTTGGATGTTGTTATGTATCTGTTTACAATTTCTTGAGATCACTAAACCTTCTTTTTTTATTTTTAGTTGGTTTCGCCAACTCTTTAATGTTCAACATATTCCAAACCCTCATGGTGGACCTCTTCCCCGAAAAAAGCGCCACCATTACTGCATCAAATAATTTAGTTCGCTGTATTCTTGGAGCTATTGCTACTGTTATTATCGAGCCCGGAATTCAAGGAGTTGGCGCTGGTTGGATTTTTACTATTATAGGTTTAATCTGTGTTGCCTCAAATGTTCTCATTCCGGTTTTGCTAAAATACGGTCCTATTTGGAGAAAGAAGCGCATGGAAATGCTTGCTCGTAGAATAGAAGAAGAAAAGCAAACACAAATACGCTAATGCAAAATATACCCATACGTTCCTACAACACATTTTAATTATTCATATAAAATAAAAGAACATTTTTATTTTCACTGTAAATATATACCAATCCCGAAAAAGAACATGTTCCACTTTGCATTTAATATTTGAGTGAAAGTAACACGAAACTTCAAGTATTTGTGTTGTTCTGTTCTGTACACCGTTATGAAAAAGGAAGGTGCAATGACAAAACAGTCCCCAGGCCAAATCAAATCTATATTTGGACTAACAATTTCTGCAGTGACTGACTGGTATTGTCATGAATGCATATACTTTTTAATGGATATGCTGTACGCTGCTAGTATCAAGGTGGCTGAATAATGTAAATATATTTAAACGGATTAAAGTATGATAGATGTATAAAAATGGTCTTTCCACTTACCTTAAAAATATATTCTTATATCTTGACAGATTAGTATTGTACAG
>VCJG01001840.1:10408-20756 GCA_024140375.1 Backusella westeae | reverse complement strand
TTTTTTTTTTTTTTTTTGTCTTCTTGCAGTATTTGAGATGAACAATTAAATTATGAAATAAGGTACTAACCTGTATGAAATTAAAAGTAGATGAAGTAACGAAAGTAGTAAGATATGTCGAAGGAAAGGTTAAAAGAAAAAAAAAGATGAGGAAAGGCGAAGGGGAATAACGAAAGTAAAAGTGTACTTTGTAGGAAACAAAAAAGTATACTGGATGAAAAGAGGAATAAATGAAATAAAAATACTTTAATGGCTGTTCTGGATAAGAGTGGCCTTTTATATAATTTGAAAAAAAAATGAATTCTTTGTTCTAAAAAATTGTGCCTTAGCGTTTTCATTTTCTTCTGTTTCGGAGAGGCACCGCCGAACAGCATTACTTGTTTTTATATTGATCAGATTAACTTATCACTCTGCGTTTTCTTTTTTTATTTCTTAATCCAGTTCTTCCCACATCAACTGAGGGTCTTTCTCGTTGCTGATTTCTATATTCAGCTGATGATCGGCAATTGACAAACAAGTTCCCCTACTCATTTAAACCTTTTATGTATTCAATCGTATCAGGAGCTTAATACTCTATTTTGATTTGTCACACTTAATATCTAATTTTGTTATAACAAATTACCATTTTTGGCCAATGACGACTCTTGATGCTGTCTTTTGCATCAATTCTCACTCATTCGCGTGTGCTTCACAAAATAAAAATAATAATAACAATAATACGGTCTTTTTTTATTTACCACATCACTTAAAAAAAGAACTTGATAGAAAAAACAATCATGATTCTTAAACGCAAAAATAAAGCACGAGCCTATTAAAAGATCTAGATCTTGGCAAGAATAAGATAAAAACGTGCTCACAGACCAGCCCATTATTCCTATACCTGTTTAATTATCCGAATTTATGCATGATGCATGTACGCGTGACATTCTTTTATTTCCTTTCTATTATCCCAAGCGTAAAAAAAAATCACTGGGTATTGCATTATTAAAAATAGTCCCATCAATTTAAGCTAATGCCTACCCAGCAAAACCTGCTTCGCCAATCTGCATTGATAGCATCTGGTGATTTGATGACAGTACTGTCCAAAAATGTACTACCAATTCCAAACAGATAAAACCACAGAATAAAGATTTATTGATTATAATGAAATATAATACGATATCTTCAATCACATGATATGACGACAACGAGAACCAATAGACCAATAAATATCATAGGGCACATGTTTATCCAGTTCATTGGTGCAATGCCCTCTGCTGCTTTATGTACGATTGCACTAATGCGAGTTGTTTGTTTAATTAACTATATAAAAATAGCATGGTCGTCTTCAAAACAATCCTACTATTTATATACACTTTGGTTATCAATTATGAACGGAGTGGTGTTATAGTTGTCCTGTTATTCTAGTAACCACATCATCAATGCTGGTATTTCAAATCATAGGGCCTATATTTGTCGAAGCACTTTTTCTTTCTTCATATAATAAGTTATTGCCCAATGAAAATAAAAAGCATAATAAAAGTTATACCAAACCGCAGTTCCTGAGGCAGATTTGATGGCTATGTATATACTGACATTACGACAATGGTCAGATGTTTGGTATTACCTTGTCACTTTTTTTTTTTCTGTAAAAATAAGTTGAAGTAAACACAATGAACAGAATTACCTGTGTAGTTCCTGAACTACTTGGATTTTTATTAATAATGAATCAATCATTTTAAGCATGGTGTAGGAGAGTTTTTTTTTAACAAAAAAAAAAAAAGAAGCCTATTTAGTTGTAGGCATCGCCATGGTACTGTAAAAAAATCAGTAATGAATAACCAAATAATAATATTAATATTAAAAAACCAATTACGAGTTACAGTATTGATCGTTACACCAAATCCTCCTTTTTTTTTGTGGAAAAAGTAAACAACAGTGCTTGAAGAGGACTGATCAGCCTCAGTGCTTTCAATCAGCATCCACTTTTGTCATTTTAAACATCATCTAGTCTACGATTTTAGATCTTTTTGTTTGTTGTGAATATCCAAAATAAAATAAGCAATTTTCCAAAATAAATCCATGTGCTTAACTAAAACTTTCTTCATCAGCAAAGTTCCAACACACGACGATCGTGCGAATTTAGTGTTTATGTGGCATTCAATCGAGTTTTGTTTCTCACTAACTGGATATGAATCAAATCAATTTGAGTGCTATTCGTTTTGATTATCCACATAACATGAGAAAGCTCTGCTTGATTTATATGATGTATTTCATTATCATACAAATACATGTAAATAGCTCAAATTCCGAATGTGGTTGATGATTGAAAAAAAAAAAGAAAACATCTTTAACCATTTGTTGAATACCAAATTTAATGTATAATTGAATAATTTGTGATCATTGCCATTTACAGCTTTAAGCTAATACATATTCCTGTTCTTTACTTTTTTTTATTTTTATTTTTATTTTTTTTATTTACTCAACGATAAGACCTCTGCCTTGAAAGCAGTTTAAATGTGATCAAGTAGCACTGTCCACAAGCTGGCAATGATCTCGTATTGTTTCCTTCAATTATGTTTCTGAAGAATACATATACATGAAAAGAATCGGGAAGAAACAAACAAGTATGATCAAACTGTAAAATAATGCAAGAACCGCGTTGATTTTAGTCAATTATCGGAAAGAGTATACTTCATCACTCCTTAATAAACAAATTCTGTATTTCAATTAGTTGTGCGACAGTAATGTACTTCTTTTTTTTTATGTGAGAATTAGTGATGCATACAGACATACATTTTGCTATCACGATTAAAATAAGGTAAATAATAATAATAACAACAACAAACTATATCCTATTCCCACAATAGCAGGCATGGAAAATATCCACAAGTATTGTTTTTCTATTTTTTAGACATTCTCCATGGAGTTTAGAGCATCTTTTGTATTTATTTGCCAGTCTTTGTATGTTTCTTTATAACATCCGGCCAGTAAAAAGTGTCGTAAAAAGTGTTATAAACACTCATGTATGATTTTAATAATGTTACTTTTTTTTTCATCAATCTCAATGTTCTATCCATCTTTAATACAGAAATATTTATTGTTCGATTATAGTTGTAGGAAGAGTCTGAATGAATTGGAGCAAAATATTCCACACAAACTGAAATAAATGTAATCCAATTATACAGAAAATAGGTGATGCTTTAATAAAGAGATTAAAAAAAAACACTGGTTTTGATTATTTTATTTAATACAAAAGATAACGTACATTTATGTTTGAATATCACGACATCTACCTATATAAACACGAATATATGTCTGTAAATTAAACCATTCATGCACGCACATCAACATATTAGTGTAGCTTATTTTCTTTTTAAAAAAACGGCAACAACAAACTCCGTTCGAAATGCTCCAAAAGAATGCATAATAGACATGATGAATTATCATATAAAATAGTTATCCTATGTCTTTATTGAATCATATATTTACTAGGCTGGTCAAATTAATAAAAACAAAAAGGGCATATATATATATATGTTTAGGTAATCATCATTGTTTTTTTTTTTCTTTTACAACTTTGATGATTCGCTTGGTAAAAGAGAGGCAGGGATTTCAACATCCAATCCACTAAGACAAAGTTGAGCATAGGTTTTTCCTTGTCTATCAACCACCAGAGAACTCAAGCCACCACCACCCAGGGAATGGGTGAGAACAAAGTTGAAAGCGTTAGGACCAACCAATTCAAATCGTGTGACAGTTCCTTTACACAAATGCTTCATGTATTCAGCAACAACTTGTTCAGTAATGGATCTCTTGATCCAAGGGATGTATTTAGGATCACGGGCAATAATACCAACGTTACAGACATCACCCTTATCACCACTACGACCATAAGCAAGATTGATTAAGCGTGTCTTTACGAGCTTTTCACCTGCTGCATTAGGTTCAGGGATCTGAGGGACAGGTGTGGGCTTGGAATAGGTAGCATTGTCATCCCAGGCTCCCCATTCTACCTTCTTGAGTGGCCCATCAGCGACAACGTAGCTGGTAGTGACCTGACTCTTGGGAACCAACAATGGGAAGTGAACGAGATTGGGTACAGGCTTGGGACGGCCGGATCCACCACCAGTGATACCTGGTGCCATACAAGTGGCAGACTTTAAATAATTAAAAGGTAAGCATTGACGTCGATAATAATAACAATAATCCATATATATATATATATATATATGTATACATATTTCAAAACCCAAAACGAATACTTACAGGAATGGTTTCCATAGCAACCAGGCCCAATGCCTTGGGATCATTGTGGTGTGCAGTCAATCTTAGCATGACCTCACGAGTATGAGCGGTCTGTGCATGGGGACCAAAGAGAGACTCTCCACCAATGGCCTCGACATTGACGTTTCTAAAGTCCTCGATGCCCAACTGCTTATACATACCTCTTACACGTTGAACAATAGCGTCACCGACAGCTTCAGCTTTCTTCTTTGCATCAACACCACCAATTAGTAATTCACCAGTGATCTTCCAACCATCCAAGAATATGCCAGAGCACTTCAAGTATGGGGTAGGCTTCAAGCCCTTTGCACCTTGAACCAAGACACGGTTAGGACCCACTTGTGACAGCTTGACCTGACGCATATCCAAAACGACGTCAGGCAAAAGGTACTGTGCAGGATCAAGGATTTCGTACAGAATTTGCTCAGACACAGTAGCAGGAGAGACAAGACCACCAGTTTTTTCGGGCTTGGTAACAATGAAGGAGCCAGAAGGATCAAACTCTACAATGGGATAGCCCATATTTGCATAACCACCATGAGGCGAATTGGCTGCCAAAAACCAATCTGTAAAGTTACCGCCTGTTGCATGACAGCCGCATTCGATAACATGGCCAGCCAATGAGGCGGAGGCAATCAAGTCATAATAGGATGCATTAGACTCCTTCCATTTAAACTCATGAATCAAAGGTCCGACAACCAAGGCAGAGTCGACGACACGGCCAGTGACGATGATGTGAGCGCCGTCGTCCAAGGCGTTGGCGATGGCCTGGGAACCCAAGTAGGCATTCAACGACACAATGGGCTCGTCACCAGCAGGCAAGCGATCAGAGTCAAGCGTATGGTTCACAGACGAAATGGCAGAGAATGAGTGGACGTTTTTAAAGGACGAGAGAGTAGGCTCCTCCTTGTCTGAAAGCACGTCGTCACCGACAACAGCGGCGACCTTTACACCGGTAATGTTCATTTTTGCAAGGAGCTTTTCAATGGCCTCTTTACATCCAATTGGGTCTAATCCACCGGCATTTGTAATGACCTTTGTTCCATTCTTTACAAGATCAGGAAGAATGCCCTTTAAAGCAAGTGTCAGGAATTCGTTGATATAATCGGTGCCTTTGTCAGCTTTTCCTGACATGATTCGGCGCTGACGTCGAGCCGCCAAAATACCCATTGTGATTTCTGCATATGAATCAAGTTAATAAATAAAGGGGGGTTTATGCGATTTTTTCATCTTTTTATATACCTGCGAGGTAATCAGCGACAAGATAGTCGAGGTTTTTGCCTTCGTGACGTACCAACTGAGCAGCGGCAGCGGTAGAGTCGCCCCAGAAAGCAGAGTAACAGCCAATGCGGATAGGACGGGTAGACATGATTGTTTTTATGATATGAAAGGATGCGAAAAAAAAAAACAAAGGTAAAAGAAAAAAATAATGGGAAAAGAGCCGTTGAAAGGTGTGAATTTTATTTTGTAAGCCAAATATTTAAATTGGGGCAAGTGGGAAAGGCACATGTTGTGCGAACCGATTGTTTTGTAATTTGACAATCCTTTTTAGGTAAATGGATATTCTTTGAGGTGTGACTTTAATATATTGATGATCCAGAGTATTAAAAAGCATAAAAGTCTTGAATTATAACTATAATAATAATAATAATAATAATAATAACAATGCGGTCGAGTTTGTCTTTTTAATACTGGATAACAAAAGCTACTCATTATCCATTTTCATCGAGTAGAAAGTAAGTGTATAGATGATAACAGACAGATCTCCTTCGCGTCAGTTCAATCACATGACTATTGAAATGCAGTAGATTGTTTTTACAAAGCTTTTATTTGCCAGATTGATGACAACTGTTTTTATTCATTTTTTATATATTATACTCGACTGTTTTTTTAGTGCGTTGATATAAACACAGCAACATTGCTTACAATCCTGGGAAGATTGAAAAGGGTAAATCATTTCGTCATGTTTCTCAATGTGGATAAACGTAATAAATGCCTTTTACCGTGTGTATTTTTATGCTTTGTATTTGCACAACTTGAAGCATGTCAAAATACTTGATCCATCATCATTAATGTAATATTCCATCATTCTTTCCAACTTATCCAGCCTTGATATCAGTGCTTTAATATTCTTTTTTTTTTTATTGTTTTTCGAAATATGAAATCCAAATAATATAAACTACAATAATGATTTTCTATACATTTACAACTCCTTGAACTTCTTCGCTGCTTCCATCCAAGGCTTAGGGGACTGTGGCATTAATTCGGCCTAACATTTATCCTCTTAGTAACGGCCTGTCAGTCATCTTTCTTGTTCTTCTTACCTTCACCAGTAACTTTTCGACTGTTTCTGAAGGTTGTGCGCCAACTGTCAACCAATATTTTACACGTTCAAAATTCAAATTGATCAATTTGTTTCCACTTTCATCGGGCAAAGGGTTGTAGGTACCAATCTTTTCAATGGGTTTAGCATTACGGCCTGTGCGTGCATTGGCAACAACAATGTGATAATAGGGTAAATTACGACGTCCATGACGAGCAAGGCGAATGCGAACGACCATTTTGATATATATATATGTGTATTTGGAGGAAAAGAAAAAAAAAGCAGGATAAACTCACTTTTTTTTTTAGGTCCCCTTGCTCAAATTTTTTCAAGTCATTGACAGTCACGATTTCGAAAAAGTGTACATGTGCAATGCATTCATCTATATATTAATAAGTAACGACAATAGACTCTTTCGTTTGATATGCCAATGTAATATTCATAAAAAAATGTAAATGCTATAGCTTTTATTTTCTCAGCAATGCCTAAAACGGGGATACTAACAATGATATAAATTACAGCAGGTCTAATTTCTTTTTGCTATCATAAAGATGATGAGAGTCTATAAAATAAAGTTTTGATGTATATATTTGATAAATAGTATTTTTGTATCTATCAAAATCTCTCAAGGTTGGTTTTTACGCTGCGGATCCAAAGAATTCTGCTGCTATAGAAATGAACTATATTTAGAAAATGTATTTACAAAACAAAGCATAGATTTCTGATATATATATTGTAGCACGGAGAAGTATATATAAGCGAATGGTGGTTCAATAATACTCACTCAAATGCTAATTGTGTTTACGAAATGATAAAATCCAGTTCTTTATTAAATAAAAACCATTACAAACTTCAAAAAAAAAAAAATTAAAGCACTGCCCACTTCTTTACAGCACCAGTGACATAACTTTTAATCTTACAATCCCTTTCCTTGACCTTGACTTTGCTTGGGATATCGTTACGCAAATCCTGATACGCCGAGAACTGAAGCACAAAGAAATCAATCTGACATCCACTCAGACTCCAGCCACTATCATCGACACGGACACAGCCATTGTGCTTTTTGCCATCGGGTAATGTGAGGCCATCCAGGTCCTCAATGTAGAGCTTGGTGCCGATTTCCAGGTCGTTGGAGGCGACACTGATCCAGGGCTCCAGGGAGATGCCCTCATCTGATCCAAGGCCGTACGGTGTCTCGGAACGATCCAATTCAACAAAGGTATCGGATGACTCGCCTAGGTTGACCATCACGCCGGATTCAAGCAACCCTGTGCCCTCCATCTGAAACTTGTCATATGTCTTTTTGGAGACCTTGGCAATGGTCTCGCCATCGGATGTTTTGAGCTTCTTCTTTCTTTTACCGGTGAGGGAGACCTCCTCGCCATCGTTGGTCATGTCAACATCGCCCTCCTTGGGGATCCAGTATTGTGTGATGGTGGCATGTTTGAAGCAGCTTGAGAGTCGCTTTTCAAGAAAGGGAGCGGCAGAGATGAGGGGTACGGCGAGTGATAGTAGGAGAATGATACAAGCGAATTTCATTTTATAGCGAGTCCGGCTCTAAGAAAAATACAGAAGCTTTGCGATCAACGCTAAAGGATTGGAATGGGGGGTAAAGATGAGAAGAACAAAAAAAATAAATCTTGACTTTTTATAGTCATGCTCTCCCCCTCTTGTTTTAAAGCAAGTAATTGTTCAATTAAACTTTATTTCTTTATTCTAAAGTTGAGTAGGCGCGTTAATGTTACAGTGAGAAATGCTACGAATTTGTGCCTCGCTTGTCATTGAGCTTGGTAAAGTGAAGTTGAGAATATTGAAAAGCAGTTGGGCAGTATTTTCTTTTTCTGTTTATAATGCTATTTATTTTGTTTTCCATCATGATAAAATATATTGCTTACTATAAAACAGAGAGAGAGAGGGAGAGAGAGAGAGAGGGAGAGAAATACCAACCTCATTATATGCAAATGCCTCGAAAGTCTTCTTTTCATTTTTCTAATGTAGTCTGTGACACCCTTATTCAAATTGATATTGCCACTTGCTTAAATGAGAAACTGCTCTTAATGACTTTGCTTTCTTTTTTCACTATTGCCCTAGTTTTTCTTAAGGATGGATAATGTGATATAGAGCCTTTTACTGTATGTATAGATACGTGGTTTACATACAAAGCCAATTGCATAATAAAGTGTTACTTTATGCTATGCTGAATGAGTGGTCACGGACTTTTAAAATGATTATATATACACGAATTATAAAAAGGTTTAGTTAATGTTCCTCACCTTCCAATACACCATAGCATTACATCTCTCTAGAATGTATAGTTATATATAAATAGACAATTAGCATGATGACCAATTAGAGCCATGCTATCCGTATTGTATATTTATTACTCAAGAAATCAAGCCTAAATGTTGACTTCGAATATGTATGGATTTGACGTTTTGTTGTTACAATTGCTACCATTTTTTCCTTTGACTATCATAATAGCAAGATTTGTAAGTATAATTCTCTTGTAATGGTAAAAAAAAGAAGGTGAAAAAATAATTGTCCTGAATGGGGTTTAAAACTTTATACGTTTTCGTTGGGTCAATCAAGTGCTGTTAAAAATAAACACTTTAATTAACAAATATCATTTAAAAACGGATATTAAAAACAGCAAGAAAAACAGATTCATTCATTTTATATTTTCTGCATTTTTTCCATTCTACATGCTTCTAGAATAGTCAATCACTAAAAGGCCACCTTGAATATGCACAGTGTCAAAGATGTGAAACATGAGCGGTTTACTTTTTTGTTTTGTTAAGAAAAGAAAAACAGAGTCACCTCATCCTCGTGACTGAGATGCACAAAAGAAAAAAAAAAAAAGCTTCATGTATGGCTTGACTTTTTTGTTACCTCTACTCTTTTTAATTGTAAAATGGGAGACGACGGTGAATGGCACACTGTTACAAGCAGTAAAAACACCCCCACAGCGCCACCCCCACAGAAAAAGTCGAACAATCAATCCCGACGCAAGTCCAAGCATCGCGTGCAAGTGAAAAAACAAGCACAGGCGCCCAAACCTGCCAAAAAGAGCGTCGAGACTGGAGGAGGCAACCCTTACCACATGGCCGAGGAGGACGATTCCGATGAAGAAGAAGACGATGGACTGCCCGATCCCATCGATCTACCGGTGCCGCCCTACCACACCAGCATAATCGTCTCGTGTCCCTTCCAAGGGTGCGAGATCCCCGCGCCCTTTACAGACACCACGTCCTTTGTCCAGCACTTGAAACAGGAGCACAAGCTGGTGTTTAAAAACCTGCATCATATGTATATGGCGTTGGACTCGTATTTGCAGCGCTGGGCCAAGGAGTTTGACAAGACGCCGGTTGCTGAGTTTGGAAAACCCGATGCTGAGGATAACCAAGTCTATGTGATTGATCCGGAAAGCTGTACATTGGATAAGGAGATTCGTGAAGTCATGCAACGTGAAAAACTGGTATAAAAAAAATACTTTGATTAAATAAGTGTGTTGCTTATTTATTCTATTTTGTAGAATGAAGTACTTCAGATTCAACAAAACGAAAGAGAAAAGGATTCAAAGTTACCTAGAAAGTGTTTGTTTTGTAAAATTGTATCCGATAATAGGTAAGAAAAAGAGAGAAAAGAGAGAAAGGAATAATAACTAATATACAACAAAACAGAGCACTCCTCTTCAAACACATGTTTAGCGAACACAATTTCAACATTGGATTACCAGACAATCTTGTCTTTGTTAACGAA
>VCJG01001829.1:30032-47502 GCA_024140375.1 Backusella westeae | reverse complement strand
GCTTAAGTATGGGATTGACAACATCCTAGTTTATCATTATTATTATTTGAGGTAAAAAAAAAAGAGCGTATAGTACTAATACAGCGAATGATAAAACCGCAATCCTTCTTGCATGAAATAAAAACATGCATGTAAGCAAATTTGGGTTAGATATTACATTGACATCACTCTGATTGAAAAGTGTAGTGTATGTAACGATATCCTTGATAAATAACAATAAACCATCGTTCTCTCCTTACTATTAATGAACAGTAGCCTCTTTTGTAAATGGCAACAACATACTCTATAGGAAGCATGCTCATCTTATAGCAATCAGTGACGCAGTATTATGATCATTTGAAGCTTAAGTATGGGATTGACGACATCCTAGTTTATCGTTATTATTATTTGAGGTAAAAAAAACAAAAAAAAGAGCGTATAGTACTAACACAGCGAATGATCCTTCTTGAATGAAATAAAAAAATGCATATAAGCAAATTTAGACTTAGATATTACATTGACGTCACTCTAATTAATATTTGTCGTGAACAGTGTCGTGCATGTAAAGATATCCTATTTTTTTTACTTTTTTACTCAAAAAACTGCTAACCAACTAATTATGTTTTAGAGATAAACCCCACAGCCATTAGTACAAGTTGCTATTATAGACGCTCTCTTTTCTGATGTTAAAAATAGGTAAAAATATGTAAAATCAGCAATCTCATTAGTAACAGTGGAATCGAAATCTATTGACGCAAATTCAGTTTATTATAAACACAAGTACCAATGCTGCTATTCCTTTTCAAGGCGGAATGTATGGCTTTGAGTGAGTGCTGTGGTCAAAGCATTTTGGCCGTCTTTTGCCCGTTCAATGTTATGGCATGGTTCGCCCACCCGACCCAATACGCACTATACTATTCTACATATTACCCGATTTAGACATACGTAAATGGTGATCGGTAGACTGTTCACAATGTGTGTAATAGATTATCAGATGGATTACTCGGTTTATTGCTCTTTATTAATGTCTTGTATTCACGTACTTTAAATGAATGTTTTATATATATATATAAAAATAAATCAGCATGGAAGCACATAAAAAACGTTATCTACTTCCAATAGTCTTTTCCCCGTCAATGATTCAACTGACATAATAGGTAAATGCTTGATCTTTTCATGCTGTACACGCATGTTTTTGGTCTTTTGGCAGAGATAATATTCGATGTGATTTGCGCACTTGAAGGAGAAGCCATAGACGCCATAGCCATGTTCGCCTCTGGAAAAAGTAGCTTTCTGCAATCGAGGGCTTCTTAATGTGATTTTCAAGTCTTGCGTCACTCCTCCAAAAAGAATGAGTTGGACCAGGTTTGGAAAGCAAGATGAGACGATGTCTCCAACGGTGCCTGACAGTGACTTGCAGTGAAGTTCCAAGGTCTCGACGGAATCCAGTGTGGCTGTGAATGGATTAACGACCAGGTGAAAACAATGGACGGAAAGATGTTTCAGTGAAGGAGGACAACCAGTCAAAACATCGACGAGTTGAAATTGTGGTTCAAATATATCAAAAAATATAAGCTTTATTGTGATAAGCGACGTCATGTTGGCCAGAGAACGCATAGAGTAAATGCTTGAGCTTAGGGTACTTATTTCTTGGACATGATTGGATTGTTTGGACCGAGAAAGATAATTGAAAATGGTTCCGCCTTCACATGCCTCAAAATGCAATTTCTTTATTTGAGAACCCACTGCATCCAAAGCCTCGAAAACGTCAACACCATCGGGCACCCGATTAAGGTTTAACTCTGTTTGGCTCGGACCAATCAGCTTAAAGAAGTCAAGAACGCCATTTAAATAGATTTCCCTTCTATCGTTAGAATCATAACCCTCTATCATGCTATCTTCATACTCGGCACTGGAGATGTTGATGTATTTTTGCGTCATGTATTGGTAAAACTGTGTGTGCGTTCTTTTATCTTTGAATCGGCCATTTACAAATGAAAAGGCTTTGATGCAAGTGGCAGGTGTGATGTCGGGCGGTATGTTATTACTGGCCTTGACTTTGATATTCTTCAAGTTGAAATCTTGAATAGATGGTATGTTTCCATGTATCTCTTCTAGATGCTGAAGCGTCATGATGGGCGACTTGAGCGAAAGTTTTTTCAATACTGGTAGGCCCTTTAGCTGAGAAAGGACGGTGGGTGTATCGGATATTCCATAGAAGCTTAAGCACAGTGTTTCGAGTCGCTCGCCCAGATTCGAGTAGAGTATTTGAGAGGTTAATTCGCAACGGCCAAAGTCAGAAAGGAATTTGACTCTTGATTTTGAATGTGTAATGACAATGGGTCTTTTAGTAGGACTGGATTTCGAGATTCTTCTTGGAGCGTTTGACTCGACTTTTATTACGCATGTGTTGGGAAAGATATTCAAAAGCCTGTTTATGTTGGGATGGGGCTTGATACATAGTTTTTTGACTTGGGCGGCCAGAGCGGGCGATTTTACAAACTTGCCCAGGTATTTGTCAAATGAAAGTTTGTTGTTTTGTTTTATATCGACGCTGTAAAACAGACTATATTTGTCCAATACGCGCCACCAGCTGCGACAAACAAGCAAGCATATGAGTCGTTGTTGTAATTCGAGTTGAATAAATATTTTGTGTAATACCTCAGTTGGAAGCTTGTCCATGTTTTTAATATAGTGAGAAGAGAAAAGAGGTTATATATGAAAATGGCGCTTTTTGAAAAAGGGAGGGACGTTCTTTTATAGGTGGCGTGGTAAAATGCATATGATTGGCTGTGATGTGCAAGTTGAAACAGAGAATCATATACTTGATATACCTGAAACATCTTTATTACAAATAAACGTAATGCAATACTCTTTTTATTTCATTTCAATAACCATTTTTTTTAAATATGTTTCATTGAATTCCCAAATATGCAGTATTTTCGACCGAAAGCAAAGAAAAAGAATCAATATGGCAGTAGTTTGAAGCTATAAAGGGGATAATCTAAAACCAGCACTCTAGAAAAAACTACGGGGTACCTACGGATAAAGTGCAAAATACTCGTAGTTGTTTTAAAGCCCAGATACCACCCCGTAGTTTTTTCTAGAGTGCAGCATCTTCTCTGTTAAAGACACAACCGATATAGTAGGCAGTTTTTGGATCCTTTCATGAGATATACGACTTGTCTGGTTTTTAGGACATAAATAAGGCTGAATTTCGATCTGACTTGGAGTTTTCAAGGAGAAGTAATAGTCAAAAGATCTGCTTTTGTAAAACGAAGCAATCTGAAAATCAGGATTACTTAGTATTATATTCAGACTCTCTATAACATCACCTCCGAGATATAGGTTCACCAGATTTGGAAAACAGCAAGTGATGATATCTCCAATATCACGATTTAGCGAACCACAGCTAATATTCAAGGTTTCGATGGAATACATGTAGTTTTTGTATGGTTTGATCTGCATGTGCTGAGATCTGATAGTGAGGTGCTTCAGTAAGCGAGGGCACGCATCCCAAACAGCCGGTAAGAAAATGACGAACATTACAAACAAGGTTTAGTTTAGTAAGTGAGGGCATATGTTTGATAAAATGAATGGAGCAAAGATTTGTTCGTTCTATCAAAAGTTTTTTGACCTATTTGGATTGATTGGAGCGAGCAAGTAATTTGAATATGGTGTCACCTTCACAATCACAAATAGAAAGAGAATTAATTTGAGAGTTTACAGAATCTAGCCTCTTGAAAAAGTCGATACCGTCAAGTAAGTAATTGATCAGCAAATATCTTTGCGTCTGTGCAATCAGTTTGTAGAGATAAAAAAATTCCATTCAAGTAGATTTCTTTTCTATTTTCAACTTGATAGCAAGCTAACGTAGCAAATTCACATCGACTCTTAGTGATGTTGGCGTACTTTTTAGTCATGTACTGGTTAAACTGACTTTGTGTATCTTTGTCTCTGAAATGACTGCTGTCGGATTCAAGCATTCTGATAGAACTAGCGGGTACAATGTTAGATGGCATATCACCAGCTCGTACATGGATATCTTATAAATAAAAGCGTTGAATAGATGGTATATTTTCATATAGCCGTTCTAAATCATTAACATTGATTAAAAGTAAGCGAAGGCGGAGCTATTTTAAAACTGGCAAGTTTTTTAAACGACCTAGGATAGCTGACGGATTGCTTTTACCACCAAACATCAAACAAAGTGCTTCAAGTCGATCACCTAAATTTGAGTAAACCAGTTGGGTTGCCAATTCACACTGGAAGAAGTCGGAGAGGTATTCGAGTTTTGAAGATAAATTTGTAAAGTCCATGTCTTGTGTAAAGTGAGTGTGACGTGTTTGGCTTGAAAATACATCGGGTACCAATTTCATCAAGGTTGCATTGGGGAAAATATTAACAAGTGTTCTTTTGTTGAAACTACTTTGGCTTTTAAGTGAAATAAACAACTTTTTGTACACAGGCGGCGCGATAAGGAGAGCGTTCAAACATATCCATCACTCGTGTGAGTTAGTCATTTTCCTTTTGTATTTCGACACTGTAAAACAAACAGTATCTATCCAATGCATTTCGCCAGCTGCAACAAACAAGCACGCATATGAGATGCTGTTGTTGTTGTTGTTGTTATTGTTGCTAATCGATATGAATAAATGTTTTGTGTAGTATCGTCCAGTTGGAAGCCTATCAATAATAGCGAGATGAAAATATTTCAAAATGGTTGTAAATGGATATGATTGGTTGAGGCAAATGGCTATCCATTTTGGATTGATCTCTTTCCTGCAATTTTTAGATATCACCATTGCCTTGTTCCCACCGCAGATCATTCTACATGAATTATTCGTATTCCGATTCCACTGAATTTGTTAAGTGCTACTTTTTTTTAAAAATTGACAGGCTTCCTACTGAAATAGTGCATAAAATATTGACTTTTTCATTTCCTTTGAAGAGAGAATAAAATGCACGCTTGTCATTACTGGTGACGTGTACTGATAGCTTTAGCCTATACTACAAAGTGAAAACTTTTGAAAGTGCAAACCAACGAAACCTTTCTACCGCTGTCGCTGGAATAAAAACAGCCTCTGCAATGTATAATGATTTACATGCGCTAAAATATCCTTTTGTATGTTCCACAGAGCAGCAATTGGACATGTCTCTTCCAAAATTTCATCAGAATTAATCGCTGGTATTTCAATCTTGCTCTTATGAAAAAAAAAAGAATATATAGAGGCTACAAATGCCTAAGAAAAGATGTTTGGAAAGCTTAATAATAACATGTTAATATTAATAGTTAATTTTCAAAGAGGTAATGGAAGGTGAGAGCAAATAAATAGAACCCAAAAAGTAATCTAAAAATACTGCCTTGTATTTTGTTATTACATTTTTAAAATGATAAGAATAGAATAGAATAATATGTTAGTTCTTTTTATTTAATAAAAAATGATGATGGTAAACATTATTCATAAAAAAAACAGCAAGACATGTGATCAAAATCACACATGTGTATTTTGAAATATCATTCTAAAATCATTCACCACAAAGCATCCTTGGTATCTATTTTAATCGTTTTGGATTTCAATGTTCGATATTTATATAATAAATGAGTCGAATAATCGTTTTGTGCTCTTAATTCAAATATAAAAAGTGGCATAAAAGGTTAACAGCGATATAGTTTGGTAAGCGTCGAATACTGGTGTAGCACAAATGTTACGCAAAAATAACCAAACCACATCATCGATACATAATTTTTACCCGTTTTAAATTGTAAAAGGAAAAGCGTGGTTTAATTCTAATAAAAAGGGGGAGAGGTGTTTGCTCTTTTGATAAGCGTAGTAAACAAGTCTAAAATGCGTTTTTTTTATATCAAAAGATACAAGACAGCGATGGGGAGTGGGTAATACGAGCTAATCGAGATTTAAGTGAAGCTACTTGTATTGGCAGGGGCGATAATGTTAATTTTCTAACTTGTTTAAGATCCAGAGATTGAGTGAAATACACAGGTTCGAATATCTACACAAATGCGCGAAGGGAGAAAAGTAGAAGATGGTTGCCTTTTATGGAGTCTTTTTACGTTAGGTGCACAAAACGATGGCTATTTTTTGTGGCTTTGAATATTGAAATTACTGTGCATATTTTTCAAATAAATATTCACTTTCTTAATGAGCATCATGAGTTGAAAGTGCTATAATGACAAACACGAAACTGGACTGAATCCGTTGACTTGTATATCTTGGGTTAGTGAACGCTGGATTAGACAATAGCAAAGGTTGAATAGTTTGATGAACCAAGCCACTTTTTTTTATAGATTATACAGAGGTCATTTGGACATGGGGGGTGCACATGCATTTTCATTTATTAGTTAAATATCAATATACCTATAGAACATAGGGTCTTGTTGTAAATGAAGGGTAAAGCAAGGTAAGTTGATGAGATTAAGGGAATCATGCCCTTATTTAAAGTCCAGTTAATTTATTTTCAGGAACAACTGTACCACTCTGCGATTACAGCGTATTGTTACCATGGCATTGGATTTATAAACATGTTTTATGACTTAGTAACCATGGTGATGGGTTGATTTATGACATTTCAATCCATTATGGATGTTGTTTTCATTGGTTGATGAAATAAATAGAATTGGGATTCAAATTCATGAAATTGACTTGACTCAAATTTGGTATTCAAATATCTTTTTTTGGCTCACTCCTCACTCTCCCTTTTTATTATTTTTTTAAAAGCGTAGCCAAGCCTTAATTTTCTATTTATTTATTTTAATAGGCACGCGTACAAAGAGCTCTTTTTTTTTATATATTTTATTTTTATTTTATTTTTTTATTCTTGTTATAATAAGCAACAAATGGACACTTCGCACCCTTCTTCAACTGACAATTACAACCGCAACCCTAACAACCCCTCTGAATATCGACCACACTATTATTCAGGTAAACTAAACATGACTCGTAACTGCAAATATCAAGAAAATGAGGCTTATTGACTTTGCCTCCCCCTTTTTTACTATTTATTTAAATAGAATCAACTCATCTGAATGGCCGCATAGTCTCAGACCAAGAAACAGACACTGCCTTGCAGCTGCTCGGTCTTTCGAGACAACAGCCGGTAATCATCCACAACAACCAACAATATCAACAACAACAGCAGCAATACCAGCACCACCCTTTACCTCCGCCTCGTCATCTGCCTCCAACGCCCTCTCCGCCTCCTCAATCTCCCCCAAGAAGAAACCTGCTTTACTTGAAAATGAACAAACGGGACATGCCGGAGAATCTTGTTCATCATCATCATCAACATTATCATCATAGGACTTGGAATGAAAAGAGCTTTAAAAGACGCACCGGAGGAGGACATTTGAGACATTCGCCTGAGGTCGAGAGTACAACTGAACACATTAGCCATAATAGTAACGACTTTGTAACAAACATAGCACCCACTACCTCATCTTCCTTCTCTTCCTCTTCCTCCTCGCCCTCTTCGTCTTCCTCGTCATCACCGCCCTCTTTACCCCTACCAACTTCTGTCTCTTCCTTTGGTAACCCAGAGAACACTAGAATAACAGCAACGCCGCCACCGCCATCCTCACCACGACACCTGCCGTCGTCGTCGTCGTCCTCGTCGTCGTCATATGTAGCACGGGAAAAGGCTAAGCCTGATTGGAGCTCCATCGCAGCGTCAATATCCGAAAAGATGAAGGTAGGAGACCAGGTTGGAATCCATTCGCTGATATCACAGGCATTATGGAGCACGATTCCCTCCAACGAAGAGACCAGACTGAGTGTGCAGGACAATGCGGAACTTGCCATGTATACTCAGCAACTCACGCAAGCCTCACAAAACCGGCCCTACCGAGCTCCCTCTCCCGTGACCATTTCTGAGCAGGCCACCGACTATGCCAGACCGCCCATCTTTATTGCACACAACTCGCCCTCACGAGTCAAGAAGAAGAAAAGCGACCCCGCATTGGCGCACACGCAGAGCGACGCCGTCACCTCGTATGCCTCGTCCAAGCCCATCATCACCGTCAACTCCAACAACCAGAAATCAAAGACGTACCCCTGTATGTTCCCCAATTGCAACAAGCAGTTTTCTAGACTGTATAACCTCAAGAGCCATTCAAGGACCCACACAAACGAACGCCCTTACCCTTGCGAGCTGTGCGTGCTTGCGTTCAGTCGAAATCACGATTTAAAGCGGCATATGAAAATACATGAGGGCGATAAGCCCTATCGATGTTTAGGTTGTGAGAAGGCTTTTACAAGGTAAAGCATTTACATTTGGAAATGACTAAACAAGAAACTAACGTGTGTGTTTTTAGATTGGATGCATTAAAGAGACATAAAACAAATTTACGTAGTAGATCTTCTTGTGTAAACACACCACTGACATATCCTTAACTAATTATATAATATATACTATACTTGAGATTGAAAATGAATGGTAAATAAAAGGTTATTTATTACTAATAACTATTATCGAAATGGCGGTAATGGAATGGTGTTATGCGTGGAAAGTACATGGTTCTGTGGGAGTGAAAGTAAGAAATATCTTGCTAAATGAAATCCCCCTCGACGTTCGGGTAGTTTGGAAGTGCTGCTTTTCTACTTTCCAACATTCCATGTAGCACTTGAAGATGGTGCATCCTTCGCTGAATATATACTAAAACGTATACAGATGCCTTTTGGGGTGATTACCAACAAACTGTCACAATTGATAGACAGCAGATGATTTCATATTTATCATGGAATGGCATACAATGTGATTCATTTTAGTATATGGCATTTGATAAGAAAGTCACTATCGCCATTTTCTGTGATAAAATATAGCAAATACATCTAATAAGTCAACGATGCTCAAAAAAATAAGAGAATAGAAAAGTACAAAAGTGAAATGTATGTTTATTTGAAACAAAGAATCTATATTTAGGTTTACTCTTCAGACTTGTGTAATACTAAACGTTTTCCTACACGTCTACGTGAAGATTGGCTACTATTGTCACTGGACTGATCACCGTTATCAAAGTAGCTATAACCATTGTTCATCTCCATCTCAGCTTCTTCCATGGCAAAGACTCTTTGACGCTGCGAGAGACCTGTGGGATACTTTTCTTTTAATAGTAATGATTTGACATCGACCAGATATCTTTCAAGTGTATCCAAGAAACGTTGGGTTTGTCTGTGCTTGGAAGATGCCACAAACTTTTTTTTACAAAATATTAGTCAAATGGGAATGGTGACTCTCTAAAAAAGTAACTTACAGCAATACCGTCTTCTTTAATAATATAACCAATACCGAAGCCATCAGAAACAATTGGCCCGAAACCAAAGAGTCTTAGTGCGGGGTTACCGCAATTCGATGTGCTCATGATGGTGTGGTTGAGCACCTTCCAGCCCATGTCGGTAAAGATTCTAGGCTTCTTTGTCTTCTTTTCGCTCTTGTTATTGATACGATCCCACACACACTCAAGCGCATATAGATGACGATCCTGACCCAGACCTTTAGCACACTCGCGTGTGAGTGCGGTATGGTACTTGAGACCCGCACGGAGTGACTCTAGCTTCTCATGTGTGGTAGCCTCCTTTGAATGGAACGTCTCAACAAACTTCTTTGACGCAAGACTGACGCTGCGCACTGCCTCTGTACGGCCATGGAGGAAGGTCTTGGTCATGGCAGGCTCGTAGGTACACTCGGCCTTACCATAGAGGCCATAGTAGGCAGCCTGGAAGGCCATCTGGACAAAAGCATCGGGGGACATCTTCATGTCGGTGATAAAATATTTACCGTACTGGCTAAATTCGAGTACCTTGCACTCGTTTTGTAAAATGAGATCACTCAGACGAGTCTCTGCAAAGCGGATACCGAGCTTCAATTCCTCTGTCATATGCCATTCAATCTTGCGAGGATTCATATCGACCCATTTGTTCCTGCTACGGTCTTGATCACCGATTTTGTAAGAGTGGAAGATGCTTTTTGTTTGACTGTTGATGGTTTTTGCAAAACGAAGAATGGTGTCAGTGTAGATATCAGATACATAGCGAAGCACGGTATGGCCATCAACGCCTATTTATATGTATGTGTGAGAAAATAAAAGTAATAAAAGATTTTTTTTTTCTATTGTTTCTATTTTACCTGTGTGTTCAAAGTTGATACCCGCACTACCGTTTTTACAGACAATAATCTAATAAAAAAAAAATTAGAGTTTAAACTTTCAACCTTGTTTCCCCACAAAATAAATGTGATGCTTACCTGAAGTTTGTCATACCAACGATTTGTGCATGTACCGACCTGCATACCATCCACCAGTTTATAAGTACCGCAGAGCATATTTGTACTCAATTCGTTTGTGTCAGCAGGCTCAACGTGATCAAGGCAGACAATAAAAAGAGCGGTATCAATCACACGCAACGATGCCCCGTTATGCGTATCAGACTCGAGGGTCTCACGTAGCTTAGCCCAGTTGAGGCGGTTTTCGGTGGTCAAGACACCCACTGCGCTTTCGGTTGCCTGTGTGGCGTCCCTCTCAATGGCACGCAGATTGGCGGCAATGTCCTTTTCGGTCACAGCCAAGTGGCCCTGGTCATCAAGCACATCAAAGTGGTAGAACTGTGATTTTGCCATGACAACGATATGCTGACTCTCCTGGCTAGGCTCGATGTAACAGCCGTCCTTGGTAGGCACACGTGCAGTTGCAAACAGTCGACTGAACTGGGACATGCAAAGTGGGGTGCCGCGAAACACATCTGGTTTCAGCGTCTTGTTGCGAAGCGCCTCGACAAACGTGGCGGTCGAGTAGATGAGTGAAGAGGCTCGAATGATTTGGTTGTTGCGTTGAGGGGTAGGATCATCTTCGAGTAGGAAAAAGGGGTTTAGGTTTAAAACTACAGGATCTGTATGTTTTAAATAAGAGTCGTACCTGAATTAGAAAGTATTATTTTTAATAAAACGAATGGGAAAAAAAAAAGAATATTTTTAATTTACCAGAATTCTTCAATATAGGATGACTTGTCAGTAGCATAATTACATAATCTAGCTTGGAGTTCAGGTCCTTCCTTTTCGAGGAATTCTTCAACCGCTGATTTGGTTTCTTGTAATTCTCCAGGAGTCTGTTGATAAAATAATAAAGTTAGTTTTATCTCTTGTTCCTATGAATAAGAACATACCAAAAGTGGTTCTAATGCAGCCAAGTACTTTTGAGTGGTGGATTTCAAATCAGGAATAGGTAACTTTGGTAGGCTATCTTGGAATTCAAAGGTTTGACCACCTTTAGGATCGTTTGATAAGATGTATTTAAATAGTGTAGGAGAACCAACAGTCATTTGTAAATGCAAAAAAGAAAAAAAGAAAAAAAAAGAGAGAGAGAGAGAGAGAGAGAGAGATGGAGAAATAAATAAATAAAAAAAGGATGGATAAAGGTTCTTTTATATTAGTTTATTTAAAAAACCGAATTTCTTTTTTTAAAATGTGGGGAAAAATCCTGTGACCCATAAGGCATCATCATAATAAAACCGTTGATAGCGTAAACTCCGGAACTCCATTTTTCATGTAAAACAATCTAACGTTTATCCGTTTCCTTTCTTTTTTGAAAACACGTAAATACATAAGAGACAAGATGGAGAAAAAAATTTTATTATTATAAATGTATAGAGAAACAAAAGGGTGAGGAATAAGATAATAGAGAGAAAAGTGATGTAAAAATATTAAATAGTTATAATAATTTAATCAGCCAATTGAGCCTGTGCCAATCTAGCTTCCAAGCTACGTAAAGCTTCTTCTTTACTCAAGAGTTCAGCTCTCTTTTCTTGGATTTCACGCTGGACCTTCAATTCAATTTCACGAAGCTAAAAAAAGGGACGTGAAAGTTTTAGTATTTTAAGGTTTATTAATTTTCACATTCATATGTAACTCCAATCTTGCATTGAAATTTTTTTTTTCTTATCTTACCTTCTCTTCTTCCTTTCTCAATTGTTCTTCCTTCAAACGAACACTTTGAGAGGCCATATCATCGGCATTCAAAGAAGCATCCCTATTTTTATAAGAAAAGAAAGAAAAAGTGAAATAAAATGTTAGTTAAAAAGTACAACCCGTCATTTCCCCTTTTATTTCTCACGCTCATCTCTACTACTTACTCCTGATCACCGCCATTGACAGTGCGGCTAAGTTTCTCTGTACGGTAATTTTCATAAAGGAAGTCATGAGTGATTTCTTTAAGATCCTGCAGGTGAGAGCTAAATAATAAGAAACAGTTTTAGATTTGCATCCATTTTAGTTGTAAACAAACAGGCACATTACCTTAATAAGGCAGATCTCAAACGACCGAAATCAGAGTGCTTTGGGTTATCCACCTCAACAGCACCCCAAGGGTATTGACGACCACGTACTGTGCGACCATTGACGGTGATCTCCTCTTCACTACCAATAATGGAAAATGGCAAAAGAGCCTATAAAAAAGAAGACGAAAAAATGTTAAAAAAAAAAGATAATATTTAAATGGTTGACTTACTCTTAATTCGCTATTTTCTTCGATTGTATCTTCATCATCCTCTTCGACATCATAAGGGAAGTTATAGATAGGAATATTGTAATGTTCAATATCTTCCATAATCTATCAATTTTAAGAATAAGTACATATAAACACGCGCACGCTATTTTAAACCAAACACACTTACTCTCTTCTTAAAATCTCTTAGTTCCTGAGGAGTAAGTGAATCAGCACGACCGACAACAGGAATGACATTCACACGAGGACTCAATCTACGCATCAATTCGATATCTATTTCTCTCAAGGCGTGACCGGTGGGTGCGATAAAGTATAAAAGAGAATGCACACGGTTATCACGGAATCTAGGATTACGCTTGATTCTTGATTCCTCGGCCAAGATGTCATCATACTGCTTTTCCAAATAAGCAACAATTTCATGGAAACTAAACAATTATACGATAATAAAATAATTAGGATGCGATTTGATTGGTCAATAGATTATTATTAATATTATTATTACCATGCTTCATTATCAATGTTGTCACCAAAGCCAGGAGTATCAACAATAGTCAAAGAGATTCTAAATGTTGTTACAATTAATAACAAATGTCTATATATATACAATTATTATTATTATTATTTATATTACCTAACACCATCCTCATCCAACTCTACAATAATAATGAATTAGAGTTAGTGTATATACATGGATCACTTTCCTTGTTTTTATCACTATCAGTAAAGATGCTTACCAACAGAGACAGGTGTGATTTTAATGCCGTCTTCGTTATGTGCGTCTTCAGGGTTCTCAGTTACTTTCTTTTGAAGGACGTGGTCGTTACAGAGTGTGTTGACAAAGGTAGTACGACCAGTACCGGAAGCACCTTTTTTATACAAAAACAAGGCTCAGTATCATAGCAACAAGCATCATCATCATCCTTACCAACTACCATCAAGGTGAATTGAAATCCCTTCTTAACATTCTTTCTGCGTCCTCCGAGTCTCTATTTTATTTACAGGTTATTACTGTGTTTTATATTTCCAAAAGCTATTTCAGCGTTCAATAATTACGTGAGCCATTCTAATGTGATGTTATAACAAAGATGAAATATAAATGAAAGTTGGTATAAGTTTTGGATAAAGGAAAAAAAATAAACAAATCGGGGTCAAAAATAAGAAATAAGTTAATAAGATACAAGCAACATGGATCATCCAATAATGAGCAAGTATTCAAAATGCAGCACGCGGGCTCTTCCCCTTTTTATAGCAGTTCGTGTCCCTCCCCTTTTGTCTTGTAAACGTGTTTCTCTTCTTCTGTATTCCCTTTGCTATTAGTTCTTTTTCATATTCTCCACTTGCTCTTCATATATAAAATGCTGAATTAACCTCTTGTTTTTGTTGATCTAATTTTATTTTATTTTGTTTGCTTGTTTATTTACTTACTGTTTTGATGCTGATGCATTTTAAGAATAGAAAAATAAAAATACACGATAAAAAAAGTAACATCGAGTGCTCTTTGCTTTTCAGGAAAAGGCCATTTTATTTTAGTAAATCGAAATGTATATATATATAAATAAATAAAGAAAAAAAAAAGTTGTCAATCAAGTTGTATTGGAATATCTTGATGATGAAATGTACATGTATACACTTTGTTATTGTTTACTCCTTGCTTTTGTGTATTGGATGACTCTTTGCTTTTTATAAAGTGCCAAAACAATGTCACTTTAAAGACATAATAAACTAGACTCTCTCTGTATACCATGATCAACATTGGCATCATCTTGTTGTAGAAGAGATCACAAGTAAGAATGATATAAACTAATATCATCTTGACAACCAAAATGTATATAGTTACGGTCGGGAGGTTAATGCGGCTGCAGATTTACATAATCGTAACTTTTATAAAAATCACACATTTATAGACATTTTCATTTAAAAGGATCGGTTATTTTGTGATTTATACAAGCAAAATAAGTGAGTGAGAAAGAGAAAAACTCGGGTGTATATAAATAACATCATTTTCTTGAAAAATGAAGATAACCCGGTTCTCAACGAAGATTGAATTAATATTTAAGCCGGTGATCATGTAAAAAAGTATAGCCTTGAACATGTCATTATTCTTTTTAGTACAAATCTTGAACGATAACTGTCCTTTTTTTTGACACATTTTTTTTCTTTTAAAAAAAATGCATGTGCCTTCATGTCCCCTTGAAAAACCAGATATTTTAGGACACCATTTTAGCTCGATAAAAAAACTTTTTTTTTTCTCTCCAAAGTTTTGGAAGCGTAGCACAGTAACTCTTTTTAGCACAAGTCATTTTCTTTTTTTTATATAATCATCAACGTGCTATAGTATTTTTATGTATTTGTTTATACATCTCATACACACTATCATTTTTGTTGTGATTTGACAGTTTTTTTTTATTAAATATTAAGATGGAAACTTGATCATTCCAAAATAGGAAAGAATTTAGATGACAGTAGAAGAGTGATTACCCTGACTCAATATGAGTTCATATCTACAGAAAGCTCAATTCAAAAAAGAAAAAAAAACGTCAACATTGGATTTTTAAAAATAGAATCCATTCAATTGGCATCAAGTGATACATCTGAATGATTTAAAGATCAAATATAGATGTCACAGATATTTCTTTTAGATCTTCAAGAAGAATATAAAACAGCGTCAAATGTAAAGAAGACGCCGAGAAGAGATATGACATCTTGAGAGAAACCGGTAAATGCGCCATTAATGGTCGAAAAACATAGTAATTATGGCTTTTAGTAATAAAATCAAAAGAGGGTCCTTTATGGAAAAATAAAGTTTTAGATCAGCTTTAAAAAAAGTGGGCTTAGTCTTTTTTTTTTTCACGGCTTATCGTTTCCACGAACATTCCTCTTTCTCTCTATCTCTTTAAAGCCTTTATGCGTAGATATAGAATGTCGTTTTGTTTAGAGGCACTGTAAGATAAGAGGTGCAGAGTGATCACAATCAAAAATCATATCCATATTTGTGCAAAAGAAGTATGATTTAAACTCCGTTAACAACATTAATCCGAGTTTGATTGGTCAAGAAAATGCTTTTGGCGGAATTATAAATTCGGGTTTACAAAAAAAAAAAGGTCTTTTGCGCAACAAAAACTCGCTCGGTGCACAATTACCTCCCATTATGTTACGTTCACTCCTTCTTTTATAATCTCATGTTGTATAACAATGAAAAAATAAAGGAAGAATAAAAAGAAAAAGATGGATCTAATGGGTTGAGCTCAACCAAGTATGATTTAAGGAGAAAAAAAGAGGGGTCGTTCGGTCCACTCTTTATATGTGTATATACGCCATTTCTTTTTAATTAACAAATCTGTCCTTCACAAAGTAAATTTGATTGGACTATTTTCGGTTCTTGAAAAAAAAAAAATCAGGTGTATATAGTTGCTCAGAGATTTATATCAGTTCCCTTTTCTTCCTCTCTCTTTTTCGTATTTTTTTTTATCTCCCCCACCCCTTAAATCCAGGCACCTCAAAATGGTATTCTGTAGAAAAAGCAATAAACCTATCCAAAGAAAAGTGGTTGTTGTAGGCGATGGTGCTTGTGGAAAAACATCTTTATTAAATGTATTTACGAGAGGCTATTTCCCACAGGTAGAGTAATCAATCAATCAAGTCCAAAGTGCAATCATTCATTTTTTTATAAAAGGTATATGAACCTACCGTATTTGAAAACTATATCCACGATCTAAACGTAGAAGGTCAAAATGTGGAATTGTCCATTTGGGACACAGCTGGTAAAATAACTGGGAAAATATTTCGTTTCCTGTATTTCATTTATTTAACTTTTATTACAATATAGGACAAGAGGAGTTTGATCGTTTACGATCCCTATCTTATAGTGATACGCATGTTATCATCATTTGCTTTTCTGTCGATAATCGAGATTCATTGGAAAATATTCCAAGTCGTTGGATAGAAGAGTTGCAGGACGGTTGCCCAAGAGCAAAATTAATGTTGGTTGCACTTAAATGCGATTTAAGAGATGATGAAGTCTCTTTGAAAAAGAAGAATGATAAACCTATTCTTTATGAAGAGGTAAGGTGGTGGACAGAAATGAATTTTCTGTTTGTTATTTATTTAGGCTTTTGTTTGTTTTTGTTTTTTAGGGCTTGGAAGTAGCAAAAAAAATAAACGCTATACGTTACCTCGAGTGCTCTGCAAAGCATAATAGGGGTGTACGAGAGTGCTTTGAGCAGGCTGCTAAAGTAGCTGTTTCAGGTATATTGTTTTTTTAATTCTGCAAAAAAACTTCTCCTTATAAACTCTAATTTTTTTTATTTTTTATAGTTCAACTTGATGGTGGAGCCAATAGCAGATCATGCATTATTCTCTAAAAGAAAAAAATCTTTATGATATACCCCCTTATTAATAACAACAACCCTTTTATATATATACACATACAATATATTTTTATACCAAAAAAGTAGTAATAAACATCCTCTCTCTCTCACTCTCTCTCGCTCCCTCTCTCATTAAATATACGTGTGTGTGTGTCTTTGATATGTAATATTTGACATTTGATATTTTTATTTGATATATTTATAAGATATTTATTCATTTAAAAACCCTCAACACGCTCTTGGATCTTGAGCAAATCAGAGAAGATACCGTAAGCTGTGGGAGGTCCACCAGCACCAGCACCCTTAAAGAAATTAAAAAAAGGGAGGTAAATAACAAAAAAAAAAACCAAATTTAATTATTTTCTTTTACCTGAACAATGACACCATTGGGGAAATATTTTGTGGTGAATTTAATGATGTTATCACTACCTTGAAGGGAAGCGAAAGGATGAGAAGCAGGGTATCTATTTGAAAAAGGTTAATCTCTGCCCTCGGATTTTTCTTTTTTTTTTCCTCGGTTCTGAATTCACATGCGAAGAAGGTTACACACCAATTACATCCGTAAAACAGACATAATCACACTTGATGCGCGGTAGGTAACATGGCCTTCCTCCTC
>VCJG01001825.1:0-10180 GCA_024140375.1 Backusella westeae | reverse complement strand
AAAAAAAAAAAAAAAAAAAAAACTTTTTTTTCCATTCTTAACATTCATCCGCATTCAAAAAAGCAAAACGAAAAAAAAACAAGACATGGCAGAAGATTCCTTAAAAAAGAACAATAAAAAGTTTGCAGTTGGAGGAGAGTTGCCACCTTCACCTACAACAAGTACTAGTAAAACAAAACGGCCGACAAGACACCATGTAAAACGACGTTCAAGTGGAAGAGTTCATGTCACAAAGCTGGCACCAATGGTAAGAGCAGCAGAGGACGAAGATAAAAAGTCCATTAAACGGTCTCACTCGCAAAAGTCTCTTCATCGCTTACCATCAAATGATAAAAGACATACCGTGTCTGGCTTCACTGCCACTACGACTTTTACAACAGAAGATAGTTCCCCACACTCTCCTCCCTCTACTCCGCCACTTCAACAGTCAACAATATCAAAGAGAAAACCTAGTTTTACCATTTCAAATACAAGCAGCCCTGCTGCTCCCATAGAGCTGCCGTTGTCCGTTACTGCAGACAGTATTAATTCGCCTGATACACCCATTTTTGATATGAAAAAGCCACTTTTGAAGTCTCAATTCATTAATAACAATAACAAGAAGAACAATTCAGAACAAATAAGAGACGATGACATATTGCAGTTTTCACACCAACAACAACAAGAAGAAGAGGAGGAGGAGCAGAAAGAAATGACCCAAGTCGATCAATGGTTACAGAAATTGACACAAGAATACCAATGTGTGAAACAGCATAGAGATCCCATGAGAGAGAGTATCATACGCTGTCAACAGCAGAAGCAGCAGCAGCAGCAGCAGCAAAGAAGCCATAGACCCAATAACCATCAACGCACAATGTCCTATTCTGTCGTGGAAGAAAAGAAACACCATTCTCCTTATGAACAGCGTCGACAGATATTATTGAAGACGGCGTTACAACGTCAGCATCAAGAACAGGAAGCTAGAAACAATCGCTGGACAACCGGTACCTTTTTGGATCGTTTATTATATGGTTAAACAGAGTAGTGGCATTTATCAATTGTAAATAATACAACCCGTTTTTTTTTTTGTTTTGTTTTGTGTTTTCGTATCCTTAATATTGACCTTTTATGGGGAAGAGAATATGTTATTATCATTATTATTATATTATAGAATAAATAAAGTATATATTATATTATTATTATCGTTATTTAGAAAATTATATGTACAAATAAAAGAGGTGAAAAAAGCGATTACAAAAAGCCAGATTCTTGCAAAAGACGAGTGATCTTTTCATCTTCACGTTCCCTAAAAATGGACAAAGCAGGATAAATAAATGATATAAATTCGTCTACTATTATTCTTTTACCTTGGTTCTAATTTTAAACTTTCTTTATAAAGCTGCTCTTCATCACGTGTGCTCATCAAACGCAACCTTATAAACTCCTCCAGTTCATTTACGGTCTTGAGTTGATAAAGCGATGATTGATACTGTTGAATTTCCCGAATGACTTCTGCAGTTTTCGCTCGCTTTGCAAAATTGATGAGATGCTTTGATTTCTTCAATTCGTTTGCATTGCCGTCCTCGATAAATGTCAGATCTTGTAAATAAATACCCAAAAAGGGGATACAGGGTGGGTTGATCGAGTGGATAAATGCACGGTACTCGACAAAGTTACGATTAGCTCCCATCAGCTTACGGATGGATTGTAGGATTTGATTGGTGCGTGCGCCAACAACCTCCCACGTACGCTTGAGACGTCCTACAGAACTATTGTCAAAGGCAGATAGAATGGCCATGCATGTATTGAAATTATTTAATGTTCTACATTTCTATTATTGACCAAGTATTAATAATGGAGTGGATTATTCTATCTTTATTCTTTTCTTACCTCTGCTACTTGTACCCAGTACTTGATAATAACACTGCGCTTCTTGATATCATGCTGACTCAAGATAGCATCCGACACCCACGAGGTGACCTGGTTACAATACTCGATGGAGGCTCTAATATTGTTAGCGACAGTATCATCAGGTGCCGACCATGCCTTATCCAAGCATTCGATGGGGCGGATCGCACTATACAGTTTAAAATCAATAATGGTCAATTGACGAGCCATTTCAAGCGGATCAATGTCAAGCAGCTTCAATCGTTTGATGTTGCGCGGCAGGATAGGTTCTGGGGGGTCGGGTAGCGTGAGAACCATCTTTTTCAAGCCGGAATTCATGACGCTTGTGCTATCCTCACGTCGTTTCTGAATGAGCGATTCCAATTGTCCATTGGAGAACTTGAGTGTGGCCTTGATATCAGTACTAGTGAACTCCAAAAGTCGATCCAGCAGGATACTGTCGTCCTCATTGTAGTAAAGCTCGAGCCAGTTTTTGAGCACGTTAAAAACACGTAATCGCACCAATTTGAGTTTCTTCTCTTCCCAAATCACACTCTCCTCTTTGGAAAGGCCTTCAGGACATTCGAGGTTATAACGTGCCTCGAGTAGATCCAGAAGCTCCATGGAGCTGCAAAAAGAGCGGTAGGTCAACAAAAAGGTATTGATAAAGTTCATATCAAGATAATCGTGTAATGTAAGTCGTTCTACAAGCGCGGGGAGCGTACCACCCTTGACGTTGCCTTCCATATTAAAGACAATATCAGAGGGGCTATAGTCATATTGAAGAAAGTCAAACTCTTCTTTGACAGTAGCAGGTTTGACTACACCAACAACGGCATTAGGTGCGTCATCACCAAAGAATCGCTTTAGCTTACTGGATGAGTGTGGTTTTGTTGAATTTGAACTTGGAGTAGGTGTATGGGAACGTGTACCGGGTGGGGTTCCTCCTGGCGATATATTTTCGTGGTTGGCGATTCGTACTGCAGATGAGGTTTGTGATATAGACATGCCCCCTGATGGTAATTGATGAGATGGTGTATTATTAAATAAAGGTGTATGGCGTTCTATTTGTTCTGAGGGTCTTCTAGGTTTGGGTGGTGGTGCATTTTGAGGCAAATGAATTGGATCCGACATATCCGTCAGCTGACTCTGATTAAAGGTGGCATCATCTCGACTAAACTCTGTACCCTCGACACTGCTTTTATCATAATAATCACCCTCCTCTTCAGGGATCACGGAATCTTCCATCATGTTTGAATTAGCCAATGTGGTCGTTGTTCTTTTCTCCATTGGCACCAAAAAGGAAGCATTACTGCTACTTCTGCTTTGATGGCTTCTTGCAAGGCGTAGTACACTGGCACAAATCATTTCGATAGGCTCAAATAGACCTCCTGCGGCTTCCTCAGTCTGCTTTAATGCTTTTTTGAAATCATTGGCCTCGTCTGTCATTGCCTGCATTCTAAAAAAAAGCTGACCAAGTCCATTCGATAAACCCTGTTTCCCATGCAAAAGCTCCGTCATTTCGGAAGGGGGCACATTACTAAAATCAGTCTCATCCAAATAGCCCAAAAACAGACCTGTCTGATTGGATAGGTTGCGAAAGTGTGTAAACAACAAGGTTGATAGAGAAGTACGTTGATCAACGGTGGATGACAATGATGCAGAGGACGATCGATTGTTGGGTTGGTACGAGGAAATACATTTAATGATTGTTTCCGCAGAATCCTGAATACAGTTACCCATCGTCTCTAAATTTTCTGCCAAATTGATTTGTAAATGGTATCGATTGTTAAACTTTGAACTATTATTCTCGTGGCGTCCACCATCATCCACCCAGTGCGGATCGGTGTGCACTAATGGAATACCCAGATCTTGGCAGGTACCAACAAAACTACGGACACTCAATAATAATTCGCTCGATTCGGCAAGGACCTTTGCAACTGCATCTTCAGGGTCAATGTTGCTTGTCTGTGCAGATAAAACCAATTTAGACATGCTTGCCATCATGCCACGGTGATGCGACCGGAGTGTGACATGTGCCTTGATATAGCCCGAATCTTTATCTACCGTGGATGAAGTGATGAGCATAAAGCGAATTGCATTGACAATGGATGCTGCGCATTGATGGAAGAGGTTATGTTGGTTGTTTTTAGCTGCCATTGTTAATTGATGAATGGCAAGCGCAATGTGTGCTGATACTTTTATCCATGTGAGTGGTTCGGTGTTATCAATTACATTTGGTGATCGTCTCGTGGATGGTTTACGAGAAGGGGATCTTGGCAATATTTGAGGAGGGGAAGTTGCTGCTGTGATGGTAGTGGTAGTGAAAGAATTCTTTAAAAGGGGCTCTATATTGTTATTATTCTAATATATACGTGTATAGATAGATAAATAGTAATGCTGGTTAATAATAATAATAATAATAATAATAATAATAAAATTAAAAGGAGTAAAGAAACTTCAATTTTACCAAAGGACCATCTGCTTGATAGAAGTGAGAGGGTGTTCTACTATTACTATTGCTACTCCACTGGGTATTCTATTAAGAAAGAAAGAAGAAGTATGACTATTTTTAATATATTTAACTAAGATACCATGTTGATTCTTACTTGTTCATTTGAATTGTAACTATCTTCAGACCAAGGAAGTTCGCTTGTTGATTTAAAGTCATATTCTGATTCACTACAAACCGATCCATTGTTAAAAGTCTGGGCTTCATAAGACGAGACGTCATCTCTGTGTTGTTGCTGGGCATCAAATCTATTATTGTTTCCAGAGAAAAAGTCACTTTCTTGGTTTTTCCAGTCCGTTGAGGCGCTTTGTAAACTTTCGTTATCTTGTTGATTGAATAAGCTTAGTCTGTATTCACTCTTTTTCTTAGGTGAGCCTATTCCATCCGTTTCAATCTAAGAAAATGTCATTTTTTTTTTTTTGAAATGAAATGTACGAATGGAAATGAGGTCAATGACATAAATTTTTTTTTCTCCAAATTTTTCGTTCTTACAAAGTCTCGATTTTCTTCTGAAATAAGCTTAACATAGTTGCTAGGAAACCAGCCTCGAGTATTATTGCACCTAATAATCATAATTGAGATGATTAACATGATTGATAATAACAAGTGTAATAATAATAAGCATAGACATTTACAGTCCGTCCCACCAACCGGACGGTAGTTTGTTCAAAACGTCAATATAGTCATCTTGGTTGAAGCTTAGCGATGAGGGATCGTTTGACTTGAAAGGGTAGAGAGCTTGAACCCTACATATAATGGGTATTGAAGTCATAACAAGAATTAGATATTATGAGTAAATAAAATGTAATAAAACAATGGGCAGGAAAGGGAAGGAAAAAAGAAGAGGAAAAAAAAAGAAAGTAAAGAAAAAACTAAATAAAATAAAATAAAGTTGCTCAAAGTGTAACAACTGATTTTTACTCTTTACTATTGGATCTAAACGAGTTAGTGCGCTTAATTAAAAGTGGTGTAGATCAAAAATAACTTTTGAACATCGATATATTCAACTCCTTTTTTAATTTCTGTTTCTGTTTTTGTTTTTTGTTTATTTATTCATATTTTATTATTTTTTTGTGGTTGTTCAACAGTTTTGATGAAAAAGTTAATATATTTCTGTACATCCATTCCTGTCACTATCCCACGTGTTATTCGCTCTTGTTTGTTGTGTTTTTATATTGTATTATTATTTTTCTTTCGCTATTCAATAAGAACAATATGGTTTATCGAAAACGTCTAAAAAGTGCGAATAAAGAGAGAAGAAAAAAAAAGAGCGAAAACAGAAAATGGGCCAGAATCGATGAGCCCATCAAATTATTTTATTTGCTGCCCCTCTGCCAATCTCCTAGCGGATGTTTAATTCCTGTTGATTTCATAAAAAGCTTTTTTATTTTTTCCCCTTGTATTTTTGTAACTTGAATTGAATAACCGATCCTTTCAAAAGTAACGAAATGAAGAAAATGTTTATGTGAAAAAAACAACAATCGTCATGACGATGTTCAGCTCGTGTGTATCTGAATAGCATATGAATGTACGACCATTTTTTGCTGAATAACTCTTACATTTTATATAAACAATAGGACACGTCGTACGAGGCTTGTTTTCTTCTTATTTTCAAAAGAAAAATACGCACGGCTTCTGGGCCCCTTGATTTCCATTAAAACATTCTATAAATCTGCGTTTTTCTTTTTTTAACCCAGCGTATATGTCGTCGAGGTTACATGGATGACGACGATATCATTGTTAATCATCATAAATACCAAAAAAAAAAGTCTGACTTTAAGTTGTTTTCTATCTCTCTTTATTTGCTAAATATGAATTTTAAGCCAAAAATAAAAAAGTTGCAAGGATCTAACTTGATTTTCTATATAATTTGCCATAAATAGTTGTAATGATCATCTCCCTTCTTTTGACATTAAACTTTGTAAACATAAACGGATAATTATAATTCTGTGAGTAGAATGCAAGCAATCGGTTTCATAAAATTAACCTTTTCATGTAGAATATCGAGATCAAGATAAAAATAAGGTATATCGGGGTCGCAAATATATTATCCGTCTTCTCATGTTTACCTTCTCCCCAAACAAGTTCTTCTTTTACATTTTCATATGGATTCAAAATAGTTTTAAGCGGTGCCTAAAAATAATAACAGAAAGCATATTTTATTGCACAACTCCGATTTTTCTCGATGAATTGAGCTCCTGTGCATCATTTCACGTCAACTATTGTTTAATTCAGCAAAATCGGAGTCACTTTTATTTCTTTATTAAGAAAAACAAACAAACTATTTATTAAGGATATAATAATATGGGTAAAACATTCTATAGATAAATAAATAAATCAGATAAAATAATACTGCTAATGATAATAATGATAAGAAGGGGGAAAAGACATTCCTTTATGTACAACAAAAACGTAATGATGAAAATAATAATAATAAAAAATAATAAATCTAGTGAAATCAGGCACACCTTTTAGGGATCTTTCCTGATAATGGGGCGAGTAAAAGGCCATTTGGTAGGCATCTAATAGGGGATTTAACAATCTTCATCAAGGTATTGTCTAATGTATCGCTTATATCGTGCTGGTTGGTATTGAAGCGGCAGGATCGTCTCATTGCTACAATGCCTTCCTGCAATCGTACCATGGTTTGATCAATATATTCAATCATATTCGATTGAAGCAAGTTGAGCTGTGTGAGCGGTAACATATCCAATTGTAGTACATCAAATAGTAAATTGGTCATGCTTTTATGATCCAACTTGTCCATCAATGCAAGCAATTCTTCTCTCTTCTTGATACCCCGGTGATTGAATTTGTTGCATTGTGAGAGGTAGCGGATCTGCTGTGATAAAAAGTCGGCTTGTAAGGTAATGGTATCGATTCTTTCATCCATGTATTGTGGAACAGTATCATCTCCTGAATGAACCCCTTCTTCTGCTAGTACGGCTTTTCTTTCTGCAATTAACTCCTTTTGCTCTCTAATTAGCCGCAAGCGCTGTATTTTATTTAACCGGAAATGTAGATGATGAAAAAAAAAAAAATTAAAATAATAAATAAATATAAACATTTTCGTCCCTTTCTATTTTTTTTTCTTTAATGTCTTTACCTTTTGATTAAGATCCTGAATAATCTTACTACAGCTTATATTTCGATTATGCTGATCTAAGCCAATCAAGTCATGGACTTGGATTCTTAGCTTTTCCGGAGGTATGGTATCCGAGGTTGAAGGAGACACATTCGATTGTGGTTGTTGATTTTGCTGTAATACGGCATTATAGATCAAAATGGCTTTACCAAGTAAAGGTTTCATCTGTCTCAACGTTGTTGTGTCAATCATACCCATTGCCTTTTTAACAATAGAGCCGATCTGTTTTAACTGTCGAAGGGTCTCTTGATTCTCTAATCGAAGTTTTTTCACCTCAGACAAATCAGTTGCTGCTTGCGGTGCTGGTATTAATGATTTCTTTTTGGGTATTCTTGTTGTTGCTTCACTTTGGGTATCCTTTAAAACGGGTATTCTTTTCTTCATTGATTTTGTTGTTGTGGTAGTAGTGGTGGTTGTAACGGAGGACATGGTGGAATATTTTTTAGAATATGATTTTTCTAATGGTGCGATATTACTGCTGTCGTTTTCCACACAATAAATTAATTGTCTCTGTTCTGTTAAACTGGATTGGAAGAGGAGCATCATACGTACAAGTAATGAAGTCTCGTCATCTTTGCTTTTTTTATCCAAAAGCTCCTATAGTTATTTACAGAGAGAGAGAGATGAGTATGAATGGAGAGGGGATATATATTGATATTTTTTTTTGGAATATTTACCTTTGTTTGCTTGATAAACAAGGCCTCTTTTTTAATTCGAGTTTTATGTTTATCCAGCATAGCCATATAGTCTAGTTTGTGTATACTAGTTCTATCTGTAGAGACACTTGGCTTATGTCTACCTTTTATCGATTTCTTTCTACCACTTGAGCGCTTCTTTCGTTTTAAACTTCCAGTACTATTTGTAGTTGACATCGTAGGTTGGAGTGATTCGCTTGGCTTTAATAATAATGTATCATCTTCTCCTGAGCCTATCAAAGTGATTTCGTCATCTGTCTTATGCATATCCAGGTTTGTGATACTATTCGGAGGCGGGATTATCACGGGAATGCTGTTTTTTGCCACATCACCGTCAACAACAGACTGATCATTTATTATTCCGTTATTATTTGACAGTTCCTTTCTTAGTTGACGATTGGTAGTTTCAAGCTTTCGATTTTTAGCCTTGACGGCATCTAATTCTTCATGGACTGCCTTGATAAAAGCTTCACTTGTTTTCAACTGTTCTTTAAGTCTATATATCTCTTCTTTATGATGATCGCTTTTGGTCTGATTGATGATAACCTTGTTGGTGATGTTCTTTGCACGGTTTGCATATTTAAGCGTGCTCAAAGTTTCGTTTTGGTTACTGGCGGCGGGAGATACACAGGCGAGCATCAATGTTTGACTGTTGCCACCTAAACTGTCCTGAAGTAGTCGCGTGAGTTTAGAATCTCGGTAGGGTACAAAATGCCCTCGCTTGCTTTCGTCCCCCAACGCACTAATCACATTGCCAAGCGCTAAAAGTCCTGCGTTGATTGAAATTCCTTCTCGTGCTCGATCTCCAACTGCATTTGTTTTTTTCAACTAATAAGAGAATGAGAGAGGAAGAGAGAGAGAAAAGTAAAGAAGAGAGAAAGAGGAAGAGAAAAAATAAAAGGGAATAAAAAGTGAAATGTATGTATCCATAAGGATAGTAAACAAAAAAAAATATGTAAATAAATAAAAATAGATTCCCTTTTTCTTTTTTGCTTACCCTTTCAGAACCTGCAAGATCCACAAAGTGAAATTTTGAAGTCAGTTCCTTTGTCATTGTCTCTTCTTCAAAATAGGTGACAATATGCTGTACGAGTGTGACAGAAAAGATGGCGTGTGATCTTGATGAATTATGGTTCATATCAGTAGATGCAGTAGCTCTACCTTCTGATCCACGATAAAGACAACTATTTATCAAAAGGTTAACAAAAGGGGTGCAAGTAAAAGGGCAAAGGGGGTTAGGGGAGTTGCCACTTACTTTAAAAGACCTTGGTAACTATCGACTACTTCTTCTTTAATACCTGCCCATGAAATATTTCCAAAAGAATCCTCGCGTATAGAAATAGAGCCATTACTACCCAATAGATCAATGATATCCTCGTTATAAAGTTCAAGAAACGAAACTCTAATTTTAAAATTTCCTTGTTCCTGATTATTATCAATCCAGGAAAATAGCGACTTTGCAAATCTGGGAACAATGCCATCGTGGTTGCCCGAGGTTCCCATACTGTATGTTTTTCCACTGCCTGTTTGTCTATTTTTTTTTAATTTATTTGTAAAGATAAATATAAACAAATAAATAGACTATTTTTATGTAAATACCCGTATGCTAAAACTGTGGCATTGTATCTTTTTTTTTAATGCAGAAATGAAAATAAGGAGTAAGTTCTCTTTAACAACAGCAGAGAAAAGGAAACTTTGCATAATATATACCCTTTTATATATTGCTCAAATAAAGGCTCTATACATGAATGATACACCTGTGATTGTGTTATTACAGGTGAAAATACATAATCAAAGGTGAAGTGACGATCATGACCAATGATGATCTGCGGTTGATGAGGTACAAAGTTGACCAGATTATCATCCTCTTTTTCAGAAATCGGTCGAACTCGTACAGCTACTCTGAAATACATACATATAAAGAAAAGGAACACAGTTGGTTTTTTTTTTTTTTTTTTTTTT
>VCJG01001824.1:10965-25819 GCA_024140375.1 Backusella westeae | reverse complement strand
AAAAAAAAAAAAAAAAAAAAAAAAAAAAATAGATTTACTATCCCTAGTTCATATTTATTTACAACTTTGACTAAAACTAAAAAATAGCTTTTGAATGTGTGTAGTAAATCACATCGAAATAAAATGTTTTCTGTATGTTTTTATTATTTTTTATTTTTCGTCACTCTTGTTTTTGATACTCTATTTATATATATGTATATACTTTTCTTCTCTTTTTATTTTAATACAGAGAAATTTAAAAGTCATCGTCTGAATAAAATTCATCAGATTCATAATTAAGCTGTTCAAAGTTAACGCGATATCTAAGCAGACCACCGATACCACCAAAGCCCTTACAGAATTGAGCGCCTTCCTGAGACTTGTTTGTGATGAATTCAAGGGTTGTACCAAAGTCCTGGTAGTTTTCAGCAAACCATTCCAACAATGGCTTATTTTCAACGACCTCCATATCAGCGGCTTTACCAGAAGTGGGTGCTGAGGAGTCAACAAGGAACGATCTAGAACGTTCTTCTTCGGCAGTGGGGTGAACAACATGTTGAGTGGCAGTGCTATCACGTAGGACGTAGCGTTGGATCTCCAAGTTTTCCCACACAATCAAATTCTGTACAGCACCCATCTCAAGTGCCTTGAGGGTATCATCTACACCAAAACAATACTTGCCAGTGTCCTGTGAAATCTCATCAAAATAAGAACCGATCAATTTCTTCTCCTGAACAAACTTGAGATTGGAAAGAGACTCGACGGATAAATCGATGGCCTGGTTAAAGCCATTCTCACCACCGTACGATACATCGACAATCTTAATAATCTTGCTCTGGAGACGCTGATCAAACAATTCGGATAATGATAGTTCTGTCTTGAGATCGGCCGAACCTGCAAGGATCAAGCCTGCAACATTGACCTTATCATTCGTAATGAAGTGGGTGACGGCAAGCTCTGCTACTTTACGGAGATAGTTGCGTCGTGCTTCCTCACGCAAACGAGAGAAACGTACGGCGGATTGACCACCACGGCCGTGTTTCTTTGGTAAATCAACCTGGAACTTGTGAATAACGTCACGGGTGTTACCAGCCAATGTACCAAACAAGGTACCATTACCGTCCATGACAATAAAGCCAAACTTGGTATCAGACTCCAACAGTTCTGAAAGTGCCTCTGTGTGAAACTTGTTGTCACAGAGGTAGAGCGAGGTATTGATGGGCTTGTGGGGTTCAAAATCAATATTGACCTTTTTCTCTTTACCTTCGTCCGTTACAATCGTACCACAATAAATAACAAGCCCGTTGGGTGGGACGTGATTGTAGAGCTTGAGACGCTGGAGTGTTGATGTGATGGCTGATAGCACAGATAATCTGTTGACACGGGATTTGATGTTGGAGGCTGTACCTTGTTCACCAACTAACATACCGCTGACTTGGGAGATCTGTGAACGGGGAGCTATTTTTGTGTGTTGGTTTTTTAATTTTCTTTTTTTGCTTGTCTTTATTTAATTCAAAAAGGTTTTACTTACGAATAATAAGGGAGATCATGGATGTACCATTACTAACATGATAAAAATATACGTATAAGTTCCAAAAAAAGGTCATCATTTTATGCTCCGTTAATATTTTACCCTCGTGCAGATTCCAAAGCCTTGATGAGCTTCTTCATCTTCCAAATCTCGACATTTTGGTCAACTTGGTCGTTTGCAGCAGTCATATCTTCTTTCTGTATGTTAGTTGGCGAGTGAAAGTTTTTTTTTTAAAAAAAAGAAGGATGCGGAAGAAAGGGGAAGGGACCTTTTTTAGCGTAGATTTGCTTTAAGCTACTATGATCGGGTATTCAAAATAAGCCACACGAATTCTTTTTTTTTTTTACATCATTATGCTTACTATCTTTCCCGAACTATAAATGACGTTACTAGTGCCTAGTGGCTTTTTATTTTAGTGCTAAAATAAAAAATGTGTAGATGGACCAGGACATTCATCTATCTTTTTTTATTTCTTAAAATAAAGAGAAAGAAATAGTGAAAGAAAAAAAAACAAAACAAACAAATCCTTGTTGTTACTAACTTCAACGAAACAATTTCTACCTTTTTATTTTCTGGATTATGGATGAACGCAAAAAAGTGTAAAGGTAGATTTTGTTCCTGAAAGTGCGTGGATTTTAAATATCCGAAAAAAAAAAAAGCTTGGTTTTTTTAAAAAAAGGAAAAACACATAAAAGCGAACTAAAGGTGCACCTTTCTTTAAAGTGAAAAGCAGAGATATTTTGCATTAAATATATACTTATTTATTTATAAAAATAATCGCTAATTTCGAACCGAATATAAAATACTTGTGACATCAATTATAAGTTTTTTATATTTTAATGATAGTCTTTTTCAATTAAAACTACTCAATCCATAAAGAAAAAGTTTACATGTCCCTTATGTTTTTCAAGTTGGAATTTTAATTGTTTTTTTTTTAGCATAAAAAATTCTACAAAAAAGGAAGGTAGTAAATTTTATTTCTAAAAAAGGTTAAACCATATATTTTGAGCATTTTGGTTCTTGATAGACAGCTTTTGATATAAACAATAAACAGATACGACACCAGCGATTAGTGCTAAAAAAAAAGTGCATACTAAATTTTAATTGGTTTAGGTATCCAAATTAAATAGTTGTTTATTTATATGCGCTGATAGAAAACACGCGTAAATATCATTAATGTGCCTAAGATCAGCGCTGAAATCAGGTTTGCTCATAATAGAGTGTGTAAATGGTAAATTGGTCCATCTTGATAATCTGAAACATGAGCTCTATTAAGTACGCCATGTGGTATCGTGTGCGGTGTTTCTATATATCGGGGTGCTGAACTGACACATAGCATTCGAGAAGTAACAGCAACAAACTTGCTTTCTATAATATGAGCGAATTATAGACTGTACATACGGATCTATATTGGACATTTCTCTAATAACTACAAGTTGAAAAGTCTTAGTCTATTATTCTCATACACAGAAGATTTATGTCTGCCAGCCTTAAAATCATGTTGTGAAGCGTGGACGTTTGAAAAGAAAAAGATACTCTTATAGAAACGGAACAAGGAAAAAAAAAAGAGAATTGCAGCATTTTTCTAAAGAAAAAAAAACAATTTAATTGGCTGGGTAAAACGTCAAAAAGTAAAACATTTTCAAGTAGTTTGAATGCAACAACTGTTTTCAAGGAAAAAGAAGATTGTAAATTCTCTTAAAAAACAGATATTTTCGAAATATACTACAATGCAAGTTATAATTGAATCACATTTAAAGAAAAGGGCAAGTGATTTTAATTGTGGCAGCAACCGTTATAGTCGTGTCACTTTTACGATACCAAGTGTTGTCAATTACGATACAATATATAAAAAAAAACTAGGTGTGTGTAAAATAATATGACCTTGTTGATGATGTTTATATTTTCCAAAATCCTGATCCTCGGCGTCACACAGTTTTGGTCATGTTTGCACCGAGTGCTCAGACCTTTTTTTTTTATTTTAAATAAAAGCTTGTGATGGGTCATTATTAACAACTTCTAACGATACTAAAGAGTAATTTATCTTGTAATTCAATAATTTCCTTGCATTTTTTTTTAATATGCATTTTGCATAGTGTATTTTAATTTTGGAATGTGAAATCCTGCCATTCACAAATTAAGAGAAAATAAAAAAAAACATTTTCCTTTATTATTAGTATTATGTTTGTTTTTGGATACATACACAAGTCTATGTGTCCCTTATTAAAATCTTGATGTTTACTATTTGCTTATTAAGACGAAAAAAAAAAGTGTGGGGAACCGGAAGAGATGGAGAGAGAGAGAGAGAGAGAGAGAAATAGGAGTAAGAATATAAAAGAAAAATGTGTTATCTGATTGAAGATCGGGAAAAAGATTTTTCAAAATATTGATTATGCGGGGTGTCATATGCTGCATGATCATGCACACACACACACACTTTGTAATGTGTATATCCTTATTAAATGACCCTTTAATAAATAAATGATGATGTTTTTATATTTTCTTTATGGAAAAGGGAAAGCGATGATTTGTAAATAACAGCCAAACTTATTATCCAATGGTGAAGCCAGGGAATAAAAGGAGTTAATAATTGGATTTGAAATCATTGGTTCGTGGTCACAGTGAATAATACTTTGTACAATCAACGATGTAGAAACACCGCGCATACTTTTTTTAAAGCAGATCATATAGATTTAACTCATGTGTTCAAAAATGGAGCAGGGTTCTTTTGGATCTTTCTGGTAAATATGTTGATTGATTATTAAGTATATTCTCGTTATAACTAAATGTGTATTATATAATACTTATATAATAGATTATATTAAAGTCTACTTGTCATCTATCACAAAGCAACGGCGGAGAAATAAAGATTCTCGCCTATGAGATTGACCCATGAAAAAAGAAAAAGAAAACAAATATGTTTGTTTACAATGTATACATTCGGCGGTCCCAGAATGTTATTTTCTTTAGATCTGATAGGCCTCTTGTGATACTTCTGTGTAATAGCCAATAGCGGAATAGCATTCTAAAAGAAAGATACAAGATAATCTTATTATCAATTAAATTACGAAAAAGATGGAGAGAGAATAATAGAATATATCGAAAAGAATATTAACTAGCAAACAAGTATCTATTTAATATGCACGAGATTAAAAAAGATCAGATAAAATAAGGAGGCGTTGCACTCCTCTTGCTCACTTTCTCTCACTACTCCCGAGTGCCGTTTCTCATCTGAGTTTTGTTAGAATCGGAATCAGATAACTTTTTTTTCTTTTCTTTTAAATGGTGATTGTGTAATTATTTTATTTAGCTTATTTCTCCATCTGATAATTCGCTCTCTCTTTTTTCCTTTTCTTTCTTATTTTTTTGTTTACTTTTTTCTTTCTTTATATTATTCATTATTCTTAATATTTATTATTCACTGCCCAATATTTAGTATTCAATACTTTTTAATAATAAATGCCACCAAACTTACCTGATCTTTTGGATGGTAAACCTCTTACAGGAGTGCTTCCAATTGAGAAGCAACCTCCCTCAGAAAACCTTTTACCTTTACATAGCCAGCCTTTACTCGACATTGAGTCTTGCATAGATGACCCTTCATTAGCACCATTAGGAATTCATGTCACAACACTTAAGAAGAAACGACACTCTGGAGAAAAAGCCAGAATGAAAAACGAAGGACAAGTGCAGATTCGAAAGGGCAGAGGAAGACCAGATTTATCAACCGTTGGCACCTTAATGCTTAGAAGAAGAAACCTGGATGCTGAGCAGCTAGAAAAAGAATTGGAAATATTATTTATTGCACCGCTCACACCTTTTTTGAAATTACGATCAGATTACAGAGACCTCGTTGAATTGGATTTATCTCGAAACAACCTAACCGAGCTTCCTAAACAAATCACACGACTCAGCAACTTGCAAAACATCAACCTGTCTGCAAATCGATTCAGTTTAATACCAACTGAGCTCTATTCGCTAAAGCATTTGCATGTATTGAATCTATCGCAAAATATACTTCAAGTCATACCTGACGAGATGCCTAACAACTTGCCATATTTGGAGATCTTACGATTGGCCGCTAATAAAATACACACCTTACCTAGCCGAATGGATACATGGACTCACATGCGCCAACTACAGCTTGGTTCCGTATTTGGTGGTAACCGGCTGGCCCGTTTACCAGATAATATTGCAGACATGCCAGCACTGGAGGAGCTCGATGTCTCACACAACATGCTATGTGCGTTACCGCCACATCTCGGAAATAAGACGCTTTTGATATTAAATGCATCGAGTAACCAGATTGATTTCATTCCAAAGGCAATCACACGCTGTAGTAAACTAAAGCAATTGAATGTATCCAAAAATCACCTCACCACGTTACCTGCTGACCTCGTTGGTCTGAGACGGCTCGAATTGCTGGACATTAGTGAAAATCTCTTGTGTATCATGCCTGCAGAGATTTTGGAGCGTATGCAATTTACCACTTTACTCATTACGGGCAACCCTCTTACCCGTCCTGGTAACTGTGATCAACAACAATCAAGCCAGAATGCATATGCAAAAATATTGAGACAGATGACGCAAAGGGGTATCGCTCGCTCGTCTCCAGTCACTTCACCTTTACCAGTTAAAAAGCAACTTGACGTCTGCGGTCCTAACGGTATGGGATGCCTTTCTGTTTCTGATTCTTATTTTGCTCCTGTTCCTACGTTCTTGTCCTCAGACGTTCCTCCTTCTGGTCATGATTTCTCCTCTCTGTCTACTTGTTCCGATTCCACCTCATACTCTTCATCTTATTCCTCAATATCCTCAGCATCGTCGGCATTTTCAGCATATTCATCATCCACTATTGCATCTGGCTCTTCAACAGTAGAGCCTGTAAATATCAAATCCTTACATCCAACAACAACAACAACAACAACAACAACAACAACAACAACAACAACAACATCGTGCGACATCGAAGACGAAGACTCTACGATTGATCGTGAGCTTTCGTACCATGCACAGCAGTTAAACATTGACGGTTCAAGACCTAGTACACCTACCATTTTATCCGAAAACCGCCTAACTGGTACAGCAAAGTCACCGTTATCACCTAGCCGTGAAAGCGACTCTTACATTGTTGATGATGTTGATTCTATACCACCCACCGCACGACTTTTCCATTCACTCTGCGAGATTGCGACACGCACGCTATTAAAGTCAAATATCGAGATACCCAAAAACTATTTACCCTTGCATTTGGAACAAGACGTCTTGAGTGGGAAAAAGTGCCGTTCCTGTGCACAATGCCAGGGTCCCTTTGTAAACGAATGGGTCACCTCTGTACAAATCAAGTCATCTGGTAGTCATCCTGGTGTCGTCAGAAGAGTACGCTTTTGCTCTACAGAGTGTTGGAAAGAATGCTTATCGCTGGATGGAAATGGGAAAACAGAAGTTAGCTTACATAAGGTTACTTCAGGCTGATTTCCCCTTTTTTTGTTTTTGTAAATTTATAATTTTAATTTGTTGATCCCCTCTCTCGCTTTTTTCTAAAAAATATTTATTTTAATACCATGACATGTTTCTATATATTTATTACATTAAATGAAGCTTTTATATATCTTTTTATATATATTTATACACGATAATAATATGATATTGTATGTTATGTAGAATGTAATATGCAAGAGAGAGGGAAAGGGAGAGGGTATATTAGCCAAGATGAATGATTCTATTCTTCTTCTTCAAATTCTTCTTCCACTTTGTTCTGAAACTTGTTGATGCATGATTTTTTAATATCCAGTAGTTCATTCAAGTTGTGCTGATACTGAATGTAGATCTTTGGAAAAGAGCACAAGTCAGTCGATTTGAACAGGGATGAAATGTCTTTTTCGAGTCGCTTGGATTTGTCCAGAGCCCGTTCAAACGTAGCAATCTGCTTGTTATGTAAGTCAGAGAAATTCCGAATGTATGACCGAGTGAGACGATTCTTTGTTTCAACTGATGCTTTTTCTTCGATTACTTTATTTTCAACGACTGCACTGCTCTCTTCTTCTTCCACAACTATCCCCATTGGTTCACCCTCAATCATATCTTTCTCTTGATCTTGTTCATTTATAGTTGGTGTATCCATCACTGGTGCTTTTGTACTTGACATCATCACATCGATGCCATTTGTCATTGAGGTATCTTTAGGCGGAATAGAAGTGGCGACACTCTTACTATCATGACATATAAAGTCTACCATCATCTCTTCCTTTAGTTCCTTTAGTCTAAGCATAGTATTAGTCTGTGATTGCAATATGAACGGTAATGACGGCGTACCTGTCAGCATAGCGTAATGTATTCAATGTATGTTCACTATTTGATTGGTTTGGTGAGATTGTGGCGATCATACAAGTCCTTGAATTCCCAATAAAAGAATCGCGAAGCACCAAAGTCAATTTACTTGTTCTGAACGGAGGAAACTTGTTGTCCTGCGTTAATGCGCGTATACATTCCTTCAAGGCCAGCAGACTTTTATTGATCTCTGCACCTTCCATCATTCTTGTCTTTTTCGAATCATCGCCTCTATCTGACGCCCGCTCGCTTCCAGCCAAATCAATAAAATTCAGCTTTCCAAACACTTGCTTGTTCTCAAAAAGAGACAGATTGAGAATGGCGTGAGATCGTGACGATGTTTCATTGGCACCTGTCTTTCCGGTTGTTCGTTCCTGATTTCCAAAGCAAAGTACTTGCATCATTTCGTCGTACGATAGCACAGGAAACTGCTTCAGATTTGCAATGACAATGTTTCCTTTACCGTCGTCTCGAGGTGTCAGCTTATTCCGATGATTCAGTAAATCGTAAAGTTGGGCTTGGTATATTTCGTAATAACTGATGTAAAGGCGGAGGTGACTGTTTTGGCTGAGACGTTCAAAGATATCCTTGGCTGCCATTGTATACAGTCCATGTTTAGGGTTTAGCATTGTGTACGTCTTTCCCGATCCTGTCTGACCGCTTTTTATGTTTGATATTGCTAAAATAAGAACATTGTTTGTTGCACGATATGAAGCACACTTACTATGCAAAGATGGTAGATTTGCCGCCATGAAACATGTATTCCACCAAAGGACATGCTGTTTGCTTGTATATCTAATAATAAATGGCATATCAGTAATACATTCAGGGCATATGGTGCTGGTCTTACCTCTTCATTCGAATGGCTGTCATGAAACACGCCATCAAAGTGAAAGGAGTGTTCATCAGCATAAGATGAAAGATCAAACTTTAATCTATCCAATCAAAAGTAAGATAAATGCTGTTCTCCCTTTTGTTATTGTTATTAACCTTGGTGCATTGATGTGAACTGTCTTGGGTTCCACAGTAACAATGTCCTGTTCTTTTCTTTTGATTTCACGAGTATTTAAAGGTCGCTTTCTAATAAAAACTTGTATTTTGTCGACCTTTCTTCTCTTCTTCTTTACTACTTCTGACTGGCTCGATGAAAGTGGTCGCTTCTCTGCCGCTGTTACGTTGGGCGAGCTTTTACAGCGTCGTATTTTGGGAGTGTTTACAATCCCAAGTGTTGAGAAACGACTAATCATCTCTAGACGATTGGGAGTATACACTTTTTTTATTATTATTATTAAAAAGAGAAAATAAAGGGCTTAATTCCTTGCAAGATGGTCTCTATTGATCTGCTATTATTACCCATTGGAGCTTGCTGATTTCTCCGTGGCGATCTTAATGGACTTAATGTCGACATTGTCCTTTTGTTTGGCAAAAGAAAAAATAAAAGGAGAGGGAGAGAAAAGGAAAAAGTTTTGAACCGACCAAATTGAGTTCCAATTTACAAACACACAAAAATTCCTAAAGTAAGAAAGAGTCATAGATTTATTTGTTTTTCGATCATTTCTGTTCGTTTAGAGTCAAGTCATTCACTTGGGTTTCCAACTTTTTAATACGTTCCTCAAGCTTTTCAATCAGTTCCTTGGTGGATTGATCTTGAGATGGCTTGCCGAGGCTCTTGAATTGCTTCAGCTTTTTATCCAGCCAAGCATGATCATCATGCGAGTACATCCAGCGGGTATTTGCTACCGAATTACCGACCTCGTTTACTTCTAATTGAGCAAGCGCTTCAACAGCTTCTGTTCGGACATACTGTGTAGGATCACGCACCAAAGTCGCTATAATGGAGATGAGCATCAGGTCCATTTTGTTACTATATACTTCACTTACAAATCTCTTCAATCGCCTTTTTCTTCGAAAGATCGGTTTGCCAGGCAGCTGAATAGGCGAGACCGTCAATCGCATGGGATCTTGCTCGAATAGGCTCAATATTAAGACCGACATGAGCCAATAAATAATTGAATCCTTCTTCACTTCGATGATAACCCAAGGCCTTTAATGCACCAGCACGAACAAGTGCATGCTGTCCAATCTTTGATTCATCCTTGGCAGTTTCAAGCAAGTAATCAAGATCATCTGGGTTGTGTTGCTTTGCCAATGAAACAAGTGCTCGTGCTTGGGCACTTTTTTTTAACAAAAAAATAAATAAATAAATAAATAAAATAAGAGCAAAAAGAGAACCAGGGGGGAAAAAAAGTTAATAATAGACTCCCTAATAATAACAAGGTACTTACCGATAAGGAAGATTATCTCTTGCCAACAGTTTCTTTAATGAGTTTCGGAGACGATCATCACGAATACCACAAGAATCAGCGATTAGGAAAATAGCATGTGGATGCTGCTCATTATCAAGAACCTCTGCAAGAATTTCAATGCTAAGAGCACTGTTTAAAGAAGCAAGTGCCTTGGCAGCTGGAATAAAAGATGAATCGTTATACTAAAAATAGCATCTCTTTTTTTATATATTTACCATGTACTCTTACACCGTGGAACGGTTCATTTGAAAGACCTTCTCGAACAGCCTTAAGTGCAGGGCGAGAACCATCCTTGATCAATTCAGAATAGGCCCAGATACGATTGACAATATCTTTGCCATTTTTGGCAACCTCGATTAAGATTTGTCGATCTACAGACATATCAAGAGTATAAAGAGGTACTTTGCCCTCGGGATCAACACGAACACTAACAGGTTTACTACCTTTGGCAAGGGGAATGAATGCAGTGGCTCTTGCTTCACGATCAAATGTAATTGTTGTATTATGAACCTGGTTTTTATCATCCACAATTTCAATCTCCAGACCAAAGGCAAACAGTGGGATTTCCTTTTCAGCATTGACCTGAGTTTGTGTCATGCTAATTTTAACCCTGTCATCCTTGAATTCGTACTGACCCTTGACCTGTGGATAACCCTTTGAATAGATAAATTCATCAAAGAAGCGGGTGAGGTTGAGTCCAGAAGATTCCTCAAGGGCGGTTTGAAAATCAGTGGTTTGAACGGTCTTGCCTGAAAACTTGGCAACATAGTTTTGGACACCAGTCCAGAATGCGGCTTCACCAAGGATTTGGCGAAGCATATGGATGCGGCATGCTCCTCCGGGGTAGGTATGTCTATCAAACATGTTCCAAGATGAATCGTATTTACGGGTCACAATGGGTCGCATATAGCGTTTACATTCGTTTTGGTAAGCTTGACCGTTTTCAAACATTTCGAGACGATATTCATCTTGAGATACCTGATCTTCAAGCCAACCTATATAGGGTGTACCAACTCTTTTTTAGATTTCATATTATCATCACCTGTGTATCTGTTACTTACATGCTTGCATATATGTTGCCCAACTTTCCTTTAACCATGCATGTTCAAAGTGACGAATGACCAAAAGATCACCAAAATAAGTATGGGCTATAACACCAAAAAAGGAAATTAGTTCCAAATTGTAAATAAATAGACTTTCTTTGCTTTACCCATTTCATGAATATTCACTTCATCAGTTATCTGTTTAAATTCAAGGGCATTGGTTTCGTCTTGAACAAATATATCAATCCAGGTAACCAATGAAATGTTTTCCATTGCTCCACGAATAGGTGGCAAAGCAATTTGATAATACTTTGTCCAAGGAACTTCATATACACACACGTCAGTCATTTCTTTTTTTTTTTTTTTTAAAGAAAACATAAACAAACTTACATTTCACACCAACTTTCTTTTCAAGCCATGTAATCATCTTGGGTGTTGCATCAAAAGCTCTCTTAAGATCTTCAGGTTTAAATCCTTTAGCAGTATAATACTATAGTCATAGTTTTAATAACGAAAGCATTCAAGCACTCTCTTTTTTTTTTTTTTTTTACCTTGATTGGAATACCATCGACGGATGTGTCATCAACGCTAATAAGATCACCAACTGCAAAGCAAATCAAATAGGATGGACTTTATATATATATATATAACGTGTTAGAAAAAGCAGACTAAATATACACTATCTTTTTGTTTTACCATAAATACGTGAGTTCCCACTCAGTAGTTTTTAATCCGTTTTCAACCTTTTCGTTAATCAAGGTACCATTCGCGAGTGAGGTGTATTGCTCAGGTGCAGTGATTTTCCATTTCAAAGAAGTACGCACTGTGGGAAAATCCACGGTTGGCAACCAATAACGAGCTCTACAAACTTCTTTTAATATCTATTACATGACAACAATATAAAGCATTTACTTTTCTGTTTCATGATCGGTAATACAATACTGGCTCTCGATACCATAGATAGAATCAGGTTTTTGAAAGTAGAGACCGGCAATCGGATCAATCACCTTATAATCAATCGTAACCTTACGTTCTTCATTGATTGTAAATGGTGTTGCCCATTCCAAAAAAATATGATGCCCATCATATCTAAAATCACTGCCAGTCACCTTTAAATCCTCAAATGATTCACCATTCAATGTTATCGTTGAGAGATCCTTGGTGTTAGTGACGAGTGCTTGTCCCGTATGTTTGAAGGTGATTGTGACTTGACCATCAAAGGATTTGCTTAAAAGGTCTGGGAAAGTCAAATTGATATCTATAATACAAAAAATAAGTATATAATCTCTCTGTCGTGTATAAGAAACGAACCCAGATGGATTGGCTCAATCACCTTGCTAGGTGCATACTGATTGACTGCATTAGAGGAACAAAAATCGCCTCCTAAACCTTTTGAAGAACAACAATAGTTAGGCATTGAGATTGAGAAAAAAAGAGTGATGTGTTTATGTTTTTTCGTTTGAAACCGGTTTTTATATCTAGAAAAAAGATCGTGTCACACCTTTCAGGGAAAGAACCTCAGCCTCAGTTGGTACAACGTTCAAGCATCTTTCTCTCACATAATGATTAAACAAAGCAAAAATTTTGTAAAAAAAATAAATAAATAAAACTGATGATTCTTTTTCACGCTCATCAATGGAAAAAAAAAAGATATCTTTATTTAATAGTACTTGGATGGTCCTTATCTGATAAAATAGAATTATTCTAAAAAAAAAAATAACACGCGTCATCCATTGTTTGTTGTACTGATGACTTTCTATAAAACATTTTAGTCCACGCTTCAAGCTTTCTGCATTTGGTAAATGCGTATTTTTTCCATCGTATACTCTTGAATGTAACATGTTTTTATTGTTTTTGCTGAGAACAAGAAATTGTCTATTATTAAAGGTGCTGTGTATCATGCACCAGTTATTTAATAGTGTAACAGTCAAGAGTAAATTACTTGAAGAGAACAAATAAGGTAATTTTTGATTTTTACAGATTTACAGTGAATTGCGTTTAAAAATCAAGAAGCTGGAAATCAAGAATCAAGATTTTTGCGTATATTTTGTATTATAAAGCGGAGTTTATTTTCTCCAGTTTCTTGATTTTTAAACGCAATTCACTGTAACCTGCTTTCAAATGTAAACGAAAATGGGTCACTCTAATCAATTGATACTTTTTTGGGGTTAGTCAATTAAAATGATTATGTGAGCATAAAATGGAAAATGCGCTTTTATCGGCTGCACTTGTTCCATAAAGAACAAGCCAAGAAAGAAAAAGCATGTATATCTATTAAATTTATTTACGTTGTAGCTCAATGAACATGATACGACCGATCCCAAAACAAAAATTTAAGGAGTAAAGAATTTTTATAATAGAGAGTAGAATCTCTGTTAAATTCTTGAGATAAAAATTCTACGCTTTAGCTTATTAAGGTACCGCTATGATCATAGGAGCAAATTTATCCTGCTTTAACTGCAAATCGGACGATTTTTATTGTACATGTTTTGATGGCCCCATTAAATGCGCCTTTACGCCTTTAATTAATGCTTAAAGAGGAGCACAATGTACTACAAAAGTCAAAACATGTCAAGTTAATTTAGTACAGTCCTTCTCCTTGAGCTCCCTTGTCCTGTCTTGGTTATAACCGCCTTCTATGGTTTATGCGTTCTCATTTCTTAGTAAAGTAAAATACTGTTATTCGATGAATGTGACGATGAAGATTGCCAAGTTGAAATTATAAAATAACGGAAAAATAGATTTGATATAATAAATTCTATTAGAAATTTCGATGGACTAAGTATTGTTAAACCAACTTGGTCTTAGCATACAGATAAAATGTAAGTTAAATGTGTTTTCTAAAATATATTAAGGAAGGGGCATGTATTCCATGAAAACAAAGCAATATAGTACATCCCCTTTACGACCTTAAATATTACAAATGCTACATTCTCATCATTCCAAAGATACTGACAGGGTAGAAGGGTGTTTTGTCAAAGTCGCAATATACTATAATATGTATCCTTGTAGTCTCACAAAGTTAGAATTAAAAAAACAAAAAAACAAAACAAAAAACAAACTTTAATAAGGGAAATGTGTTTGTAGACTCTCTTTTGGTTGTCCCGAAAAGCTGTTTTGATCAAACAAAAGAAGATCGATCACAGCAAAAGGAGAATAAGATTATTTCTCCATATTAACAAAGCGTAATTGCTTGTAGATTGCTAACGAACAGAAACTGGTAAGGACAAGAACTCGGTTCGAAAAAGATTGACAAGACATTGGTTAAAAATATAATAATTACAAGTTAAAGTTATGTTAACAACTCTTTTTTTTTCACTCCTGTTTTAAATAATAAGCTATGGATCAGCACTGATTTGGAAATGAAAAGACAGTCCTAATCGAGATTGATATGCATTCGATCGAAAGAAAACTGTAGAAAAAGAATATAAAGGCCTTTTCTCTCGATAATTTAGTAAAACTTTCCATGTCAATGCGCCAACAAGAAAGAAGAGAAAAGCTAGAAAAAAAACGTGTTTGTACACATTTTTACCACCTTGAACCTTTATTAGAGATATAAAAAAAAAGGATTTGAAACCCTATGAAGATTATTGAAAATCGATACACTTAGTGTCATTCTCTCTCCCTAATGTACACCGGTTTTTTATAAACCGATGTGCTTTACA
>VCJG01001819.1:20188-31645 GCA_024140375.1 Backusella westeae | reverse complement strand
AAAAAAAAAAAAAAAAAAAAAAAAAAAAAAAAAAAAAAAAAAAAAAAAAAAAAAAAAACAAGGAACAAACACATCAAACTAAAGACAGTTGTAATTAATAAAAAAAAAAGAAACCCTTATTATTTTAATAAGATCATTTATAATACATGTTAATTAAGACCTTTTCGAAACAATTGATCTCCGATACTCGCTACAGTAATTCTTTTGCTCTTTCTTCTACACTTACCAACAGTGTTAATATCATTAGAAAAAAAAAACAAAAAAACAATTCGGGGTTTCTAAATTGGGACATATATCATCATCACCACGTCGCAAGCTCACACACTCAATATTATTATTATTATTATTTCTTTTTCCTTTCTTTTCTCTCTCTCTCTTTCTTTCAAAATATGATCAGTTTGTTTAGTATTGCAATACTTTGTTTGATTCTTATTCCTACCGTTCCACTTGTCCTTTACTGTATCGGACTTGTTTTACCCAGCAGCCACATCGTCAGTCGCTCCACCGTCTACAACACCACTCCCGAGTTCCTTTGGGCTATCCTCACCAGCGTCAAGGACTACCCTGCATGGAGAAGCAACATTGCCTGTGTCACTGTCGATGAGGATGACGCCGAAAACGGCGACCTGGACGATCTCAACAAGTACCAGGATCGCATGTCCTTCGTCGAGTATTCCAAAAAATCCAACAGAAAAACAAACGTGACACACGTGGAGCTTGCTCCCCACAACAAGCTGTTGCGAGTGCTTCAAGAGACACCAGAGTTGAACGCCAACGGCGAACTTTACAAGACAAAACCCACCTTTTCTGGCTCATGGACATTTGAAATCAAGGCTGTGGAAGGAGGGGCTGAGCTCAAGATTACCGAACAGGGTGAGATTAACAAACCCATGGTCAGAGTGAGCCATGGCCTTTTCTTTGGCTATTATCGACGTATTGATCGCTTCATGAAGGATCTTGCCAAGGAGGTTGAGTTTTCTGCAGAGGCTACACCCATGGACGAGGCTTTGGCTGAAGAGGAGGAAGAGGAAGGTCTTAAAACTGTCCAAGAGGAAGAAGAGGAAGAAAGTGATCATGAAGCAGGTCCAGATGAAAGCCTGATTGATACCAGCTCTGGAAATGAAGCAAAGGATTGGGACATGATGAGTGAAATGTATGAACGTCCTCATGCTGTTAATTAAATGATTAAAAAAACAAAAACAAAAATATATGTATATTTATATATTCATCTCTCTTTTTACTGCTATTATTATATCATTCAAAATGGAACTTTATTTAATGCAGCTTCACTTTTTTCTAAAACAAACAAGGAAAAACCCACTTGTACCACTGTAAATAGGATCAAACCGCAGACAGAACGTATCAATGCTGCCTTGCAAGTCTTGTGCAACTGTTTGATGCTTGATGGGTGCGGCCTTTATGCCGAAATCGGGTATCTTTTCCAACACGGCATCGCCATGGCTTGTTAAGAACCAGGCAACATTCTCTTCGTTTTGTCGAATGGATAATGAACATGTGCTGTACACCATCACTCCGCCTTGCTTCAGCATGTTCCACCCTTGTTTCATTAAATTACGCTAAAATATATCCAATTGTACATGATGAGTAGCATCAAGACAAGAAAAACAATTACCTGCAACTGTGTAATGGTCGATAACCTATTCTTATCCATAAAGTTCTTTTCAAATGCATCCCAGCCCCATTTCTCATACTTGTATACATTTTAATATTCAAAGTCAAAATCAATCCCCAAAAACCGGCTCACCTTTAATATATGTGCTATGGAACCATCATGCGTACATTCCGCATCGACCAATACCTTATCGTATAGCCTTCCCTTGACCTGATCATCCGATCGAAGCAATTTTGGTGCATAAAAGGGCTTCACCACCTCTGTCTTTTGTCTCTTGGACTGTGGTTCCTCGTCTAGTTGATCGTCTTGTTGATGGATCCATCTATTACCAACACGACAGGGCGGTGGCACCTCAAACGTCGTGCCATCTGCCTCAAACAATCTCACTTTGGCTGCCACCTTGTATTTCTTTACAAGGGAGCGACAGGTGGCCAGGCGATGGCCCGCCAAATCCACCCCTGTTACCGTGCCAACGCCTTGGTCGCCAAGGAGATTGGAGATCATGCAGAGCTTTGCGCCCGGTGCACAGCATAAATCGAGCACCTGGTCGTCTTGTGTGATGTTGAGGGCCTGCACGGCGATTGCTGAGCTAAGATCGATACCGAATAATTTGTGTTCCTTGTAACTGAAATAAAAAGTGAGTTTGCTTTAAAATAGGCTACAAAAGGCTGTGTCTTACGCTTTCATATCGGAGATTCTTAAACTTGTCTTGCTCAATTGGATACGAAAGAAACCATCGAGTTCTTTTACTTGTTCGATATCGTCTGTTTTTAACTGCTCCTTGAGCTGCTCCAAGGTGGGTGTGTCCTTGGCTTGACTGTTGACTCGAACATAGCGAGGCAAGTTGGACACTGTATAGACTTGTGGATCAATGTCGTTTTCTTGTAAAAAGGCTTTGAAGGAGCTTGGTAACTGTTCAAGGTCAAAGGTGGAGCTTGTCGTGTTGTCTTCTTGTTCTTCCATTTCAGTCATTTACAAAAGAAAAAGAAGGAAAAAATGAAAGGTGTGGCTTGGTATTAATGCTCACACACAAAACATGACGTATTTGTCCAATTTTAACATCAATAAATAAATAGGTCGGAAATTGTGACTTTGAAAACTAAATGCATATCTTAAAAGTAAACCCTCATCGCAAGGGTTTTTTTCCTTCTTGTTGTTTTATTCATTTCTTACATTTTACCCCTTTCTTTACCCAATTAAACATGGCATCCCGACTGTTTCTCACACAATTAAGAAGAGTAGGCCAAATGCGTGCCTTGCCTCAATTACAAAGTCAACGCAGTCCCTTGATGACTAAGACTTTGACAAGACCGAAGCAGGTCGTTGGTTCCTTATTGGGACGTCAACAAGGTGATTAGTTGCACTATTCAACATTTTAATCATATAGAATAACTGACATTATCAAAGTACGTAGCATGTTTATTCAAACCGAGCAAACACCCAATGACGACTCGCTCAAATTCATCCCCGGCACTGCCGTCATGGGCACTGGATCAGCCGAGTTCTTGGACGTGCGTGCCTCCATGAAGTCACCTCTCGCCAAGCAGCTCTTCCACATTGACGGTATTTCGGGCGTCTTTTTTGGACCCGACTTCATCACCATCTCCAAGGACAGCGTCGCTGAATGGCAATTGATGAAGCCCGACATCTATGCCGCCATCATGGACCACTTTGCCTCGGGACAGCCCATTGTATACAACGAAGAGGATCTGTTAGCCAACGACACAGCCATCCACCCCGACGACTCGGAGGAGGTGCAGATGATCAAGGAGCTGCTTGATACCCGCATCCGTCCCTCCATCCAGGAAGACGGTGGCGATATCGAATACTGTGGATTTGAGGAGGGCATAGTCAAGTTAAAGCTGAAGGGCAGCTGTAGAGGCTGTGATAGCTCCACCATCACTCTCAAGAACGGCATTGAGAACATGCTAATGCATTATATTCCAGAGGTCCAGGGTGTCGAACAGATCATTGATGAGGATGAGGCTGTTTCTCTTCAGGAATTCGATAAACTTGAAAAGAAGTTGGGAGAGAAATAAACCACTCTCTGTTTTGAATAAATATATCACACTTTATAAAAATAAATAATAATTGCAATAATAAAAGAAAGAAAAAAAAAGCCCTTTGTTCTGTGTATCATTTTATTTAGTCCTTTTCCAAGTTGATGGCATTACCAAACTTGGCATACAAGGCTTTCTTAAGTTCCTTCATCTTGTCCTGTACTTCTTCAATAGAGCTCTTGACCTCCTCAATAGACAAACCAAGCTTTTCTGATTCCTTTTCCACTCTCTCCACTGCTTCTGAGGCACTGACATGAATGAAGGCATCGCCAATCTTGTATCTCACTGCCTCATCTTCATCTGCCAACTCCAATTCCATGGCAACATCATCCAAATACTCCTTCTCTTGCTAAGGAAGCATGTATGCATTAAGTAACCTCTTCCCTTTCTCTTGATGGGCCCTTCTCTTTACCTTCAACTTTTCATATTGTTCTTCAAGATCATCAATCTTTGCGTTATATTTACTAAACTCGTTGATGCGCTGCTGATCAACCCAGGCGACCTCAATGTCCGACTCGGTCTCCTCCTGCTTACTCAACTATATAAAAAAGGGGGGCATCAGTAACGCACTTTGCTGCTGCTAGTAGAGTAATTACCATTTTAATGTTTGACATTGTTACTTTTTATAATAAAAACACAAAACTCGTGTTAAAAACCAAGGGCACACCTTTAAACACGCGCGCCCTATTTATTTACTGTTTTTTTTGAATGACCGAGCCACTTAGAGCAGGCACCATTTTTGACAAGTCACGTACGATCATGTCCAGCTTTTGGAATGTCTACATCTTCTTTTATGCAACCAGGATAGTGGATGTCCCTTCTTTGTTTTTCTGCAACTTCTTCGAAAATGGCTCCCTTTTCTATTTATAAATGGTCTATTTATTTTGGTTTTATTCTATAATAAATACTAATAGCAAATGATATAAACATATTTTAAATTATCGAAAGGAAAGGAAAAATAGCAAAAAGAAAGGATATATAAATAATAAAAAATGATTGTACGTCTTTCAGAATTATTTTTTCTTAGTTACGGTGCTTGACTCTAATCTTAAAGCTTGTCTTCTTAACAGTCAAAGTGATAAAGTGTCTCACTTCATTCGAGTCCTCCATTTCCTGTTCGATGGGCTGGATATCATAGTACTTCAAAAGACAAGCCAATGCAACACGCATTTCTTGAAGTGCAAAGTTTTTACCAATGCAGTTTCTGGAGCCTAAACTGAAGGGAATAAAGGCATCAAGGTCATCACGTTCGCCGGGTAAGGTATGTTCATCCTGGATCCAACGCTCGGGCTTGAAGGCCATCGGTTGGTGCCAGTGCTTTGAGTTTGTTTGGATACCAACAACGTTACTACTAACAATAACCTATCAACGAAAAATGAAAAGTTAATATCAAGTTGCAATCTTTTTTATCTGCTATACATACGCCTTTGGGTAATGGCAAGACACCACCCAAAATAGTATCTCTTGTAGTGATACGTTGAAGACCACCAGCAGCAACGGCATCCAATCTCAATGTCTCGTTGATCACCGCATTCAAATAAGGCAAATGCTTTAACTGTTCATGGGTAAAGAGCTTCTGACCCTCCTCCAAGGGGATAGCATCAATCTCGGCATACATCTTGCTGAGTTTCTCGGGGTGACGAAGCAACTCAATGATGACAAAGCCAAGGGTATTACTGGTGGTTTCTGAACCGGCAATCAAGAAAAGGACGGTTTCTGTCATGATGGCTTCGGCTGTCAAGCGATCATCTGCATCAGCGGCTTGCTGGGAATCAATGAGGGATTGTAAGATATCCTTTCTTTTTTCACCTCCTTGAGCTTGAAGACGACCTTCAATGATGTCTCTTAAAAACTAAAAACGAATTGTTAGTGTAAACTTCAGATGGAAAGCATTCTATTCTTACGTTTTGAAGCTTAGGGTTTGTCTTTGATGCACTAGGATAAAAGATCTTTTGAAGTACGGGGAACATGGCTTTGAATGCAGCGGCCTTCATCTCCTGGGTGATGGCACCAGGGACAAAATGGTTGTTGTGTTCAATCATCTCGAATGTTTTACCAAAGGCGGTTTCACCAATCACATCCAAAGCAAGACATTGCATCAAGACCCAAATGTCAACCACGCCATAGCCTTCTTCATCCTTTGTTACTTGGATCTCTCTGCCAATCTTGTCAAGTAATGTTTGTGTGACCGAGGTCATGAAGGGCTCAAGAGAGTTGAGATATTTGATGGAGAAAGCAGGTGAAACAATTCTTCTCTATATAGAAACATTTTTGTTAATGAATGGAATTCTTATGCAATCTACATTAGTTTATATACTTTACTCTCTGTTTATGGAAAACCTTATCTCTTGTACTAAATAAAGTGTATGTTTGATCTCCTAATCATTTAATATATTTAATATTTGTGTGTAACCCCCTGTTTTTTAAATATACTTTACTGGCGAATAAATCATAGATAGGAGCCTTTACCAAATCTTCCGTAACAAGAGTTTGTTTGATCATATCCTTGTTGGAAATGGAAACGGCTCTAGGACCAACACGCACAACCTCTCCAAAGTCCTCATGGAGTGCAATCATCTTTTTATACCTTTATTTACCATATTAGATCAGAAACTTCAACCCTCTTTTGTTATTATATGTTCCACACTTACATTGTGCCACTGGGTCTGTCATAAACTGCTTTAGGCAAATCCATAAATCGAGTAATAAAGGGACCGGGAAGTCTTGCAAGAGGTCCAAAGAAAGCATCATAACATTTCTACATGAAAAAAAAAAATAGGGGGGTTATTAAAAAAATTATGACACATTCTCCCTGGATAAAATCTTACGCTAAGAGTATAATAAGTGGCAACGGAGATGGCTGTGATTTTACCAATCTTTTCAAGATTGGATCTTTCTGATAAATATTCAATAGCCTTTGTGCTTTGTTCTTCGAATTGCTTTAATAATTGTTCAGTATCCATATTGTAAGTGTTGAAAAAGAAAAAAGGAAAAACAAATTTATTTTTTTTCTGCCTCTTTTTTATATGCTTTATTGGGAAAATGCACATCCGACAATTACTAAATTTGGGTAAAAAAGTCATTACAGTAAGCACATTTCTGCGGCCTATTCTGTCCCAATAAATCAACTCCGTAGCCAATCGTTTTAGAGAATGGAGATTTTTCCGGTATTTTTTGCTATAATCGGATTTTACGGGATTGAAGTTGAGTCAAATATAGGTCACTCGATACTCCTCGATACGTAGCCGCAAAGCTCCTTTACAAACAAAACGATGAGAGAAAAAGTGGCGTCCACTGAAAAATAGATGGTTTAACGAAACTAAACAATGGTTAAATTAGCACAGCACAGTTTGAGTTGTGCTATTTTACTTCATGTTTAATGTTTACAGTGGTTCAAACTTTAGTTTCTATTTATTAAAATTATACAATCAGCTTTATCCCAAAAGGACACAGTCAGACTGCAATAGAACAAGCATATTACCAGGAACGATTGTAAAAAAAAAATCTAGATTGTGTATGATTAAACAGAGAAACTGAATAGAGTGCCCCAATTGTGTTATTGAGGGGAATAATTTATATAGTGGCGTCTTGATATACTTGATTTAATCCTATTTTCTTCATGAAAGAAAGCCTCATATCCTCTGTCGTTACTGGCCCAAAAATTCATTTAATATGTAGTTTCTGTGTCTGGCTATCTATAAATCTTAATATCGATAGGAACCAGTGATTCTTCTGTATCGGTAAACCGGGATTTGACTATAAAGCGTGCTTTTTTTTTTAACTTTCAAAGTCTATCTTTAATAATAAGATATTGGACTTAAAACTTAGGGATTTCTGCATGTGCAAAGTATTATAATTCGCCCTTTAAAACGTATTTTAACCCTTCTCTCTCCGATTCTGACATCTTATCAAAAAGATACGACGAACTCAATGATCCCTTCATGTGTAGCGCTATCGTTAAAAGGTGGTTTTAATTTATTATACAAGTATAGTTTATATGAGTTTTTGAGCGTATGAATGTTAGAAAGACATGGTAAAAAAAAACTTTTCAATTTAAAATGAAATAGGACAAAGTGAAATAAATAGCATGCTATTTACATTGTAGAAAAATTAGTATTTATTCTTGATTTGAATAAATATTACATTTAATAATACGCTATAGTCTTGTATGGTATCATAATAAGAACTGCTAGATATAGGGCCGTTGTTTGTACATCTTGCAGTACACAGATTTCTGGAGTTTCTTGATTCATAATTCTAGAGCAAAATATTTTCAGTAAGGTCACACATCAGTATTAACTTTTCTACAGGTATGAACGTAAATCATCTTGGTTCTATTTTTAGTTTTCTCATTGTACATGTTGCTTGCAACGTTAGCTGTAAGGCTTGTCTCTTTGGGTATAGCTTTGGATATTTACACGTTTCTGATGAGCATAATAACATCACTTCTCTTCAAAGCTATGTGTATTTCACATAAATTAAAAAAAAAAGTAAAGTTTATATTTCGTTATGTTCGAATAACTTTCAATTATAAACTACGGGATTTGGTAATATACTTTATTTTGTAACTTTAAATCTACAGTGCTGCTTGTATAACATAATCAAACGCCATTTCAAAATAATACATTATCTAAGCGCCATGTAGATCCTCCTTTAGTATCGTTTGGACCAGACGCTGATCACATTAATAGGCAATTTTTTTTCAAGTATTTCAAGCAAGGAAAGTTTAATTCCATTCAAATCTCCAAAAATGTCTAAAAATGATCAGTCTTTTCAAAATTTATCAAATTGAGAGTAGAAGCATTGTACACATCTCGATTCCATAAAAGACAGAAAAAGTTGTAAAAGCAATAATCCTTTTATATACATATCCGAGATGCTCCATTACTATATTTGGTATATAGCTATCTTGCACTGAAGGCATGGTTGTAACAACAAAATTAAATAAAATATGGTAAAACAATCTCAGCTTATGAAAGAAGGAGAATACAAAATGTAGATTTAATTTTCAACAAGAGCTGGACCAACATTTTTAGGTCACTGAAGATCAATCATGTTACCATTCTATTTGTTGCGTTTTTTAATACAATAAGTTTTTGTTGGAAAAGAGCATTATTTTTTTTATAGTGTTAGTTTTTCCATATGGATCCATTTTTTTTTTAAAAAATAAAGTTTATTTATTTTCGTGGACCTCTGGCTTTACCTTTTGTTCATGAACACGAGTGGTGCAGAGTGAGTGTGAAAATGCGTCACACAGGGAGGGCTCCATACTTGGGATATTCATTACCAACATAAATTAGAGCTTAAAGTTTTATTTCACAGTAAAAAGGATGCAAGTCTATCCTAAAATAACCTTTTCATATACTTTTTAGGAGTGTTCAACTGCGCCTCAACATGATGATGTATATTTGTGACATTACATGCACACAAAATAAAATATAAAATGTTTTGTAAATAAAAAACATCACTTTGTTCTTTTTCTCTTTTTCTTGTTGTTTACTTCCTTTTTTTTCACCCTTTTTTTTATTTTGAAAGTAAAGCATTATGGGGATAAAAAATATATTTCAGACTAGAGAGTCTACCTTAACTTTTGCACTCGTTTCATTTGAAGCAGTGCTTATCTGTATCTTGGAAGGTATGGTTATCATGAACCATTTGCAACTTGTTGCCAACTGCAAAGTGACCATGAAAGGAGAAGGTAAATATATATCTATTTTATTGTAAAAGCTTATCGTTCATAACAATTCATTTATTACTAGGTGTTAGCGAATCTGACTTGATCTATCACTCTCTGTTTATTATTTCGCAAGTATTTCAAGTTGTTCTTTGCGCTGATGCCTTGATCCAAAAAAATACTGGTACACACACAAAAAAAAAGAGAGAGAAGTGTAAAAGACTAAAAAATTGATTAATCCTTATAGCCCAACTCTGTGCTCTTATTCTTTTCGGCTTAATGGTTGTTGGTAAATAAACACACGCGCTTTTTTTTAAAAAAAAAAAGGCATGAATCATACTAACCCTTTTTGTTTTTATTAGTGTAAGTCTTCTATATATAAAATATTAGAATGATATAAACGTTGATCTGTGGCTAATCAAATACATACAGCTATGCTGGTATCCAACTAAAACAACATCTTATTCTTGAAGCTTTGGTTTGGTAAGAGAAAACATCAAAATTAACGAGGGGGGACAACCCCCTTTTGTCTAAAAAAAGCTAACTTGTGTGTCCATAATAATTGATTAGCGGAACTGATGACGACTGGGCACCAGTACCTGGATCAAAATGGGCAGATGCGGGTTTAGCCGCGACTCAAAAATACTTTCACGGAGTGATGAGTCCTATTGAATATGCCATCATTGCACTGATTCCTTTCTTCTTCCTCTGTTTGGCTCTTCTGGGTTGGCGATTAAGAAAGCAATTTGCGTGGGACAATTATAGAAACTTTTCAGCTGATATAAGGTACAGCAGAGAAAAAAAAAAATTTTTTTAGTCACACATGATAGGCGGCACTAATAACATTTTTTGATTTACCTTCGTACACAGAGTCCGAGGCGCTTTAGTAGCAACAAGTCTCCTCCTTACTTGTCTTAAGCTTGATTTCTTTTTCATCTTTTCCTTTGCTGCTCAATTAATCCCTTCTAAATACCTTCAATATGATGCAAGTATCACCGAGTGTGTGCTTGTATTTGTCCTGGGCGGCCTGGGCCTTTCGTTAGCATTACTTGCAGTGTACAGACAAAACAAATACGCAATGGGTACATTTATTGTAGCTGGTATCGCATCAGTTGCTTATTTCATTTACAGACTGGTTCGTATTGCACAACCTCGACCTGCAGATAACGATCCCTATGAGCACACACGCCAATTCCTCGTCTTTACAACTGTCATCACCCTAGTCTTGATATTGATTACACTGGGAGTAGCTTGTAAATGCTTCTGGAATGTGTATAATGACATTAAAATCTTTGCCTCACAGACCAACACTAATTCCAAGAATAAGGTATATGGTAAAGACGGTCATGCTCCAATCGATAATGAAAGCACAGATCACTATGAACTTTATGAAGGTGGTCAAAATAACGCCAGCAAGACCTTGTTGGAGCAAGGAGGAAAACCCTCTACTGCTACTGCTGCAAATACACAGGATAATAACATGTGGACAATAGAATAAATTATCCTCTTTTTTCTTCAACATTTAATAGCAATATATCCCTCCCATTTCTTTTTTAATTATTAATTCAATTTTGTTACATTAAATCAAAGTGCAAAAATCAAATGAAATTATATCAATATCATATGTATCTATTTGTTTACTAGAAATGATGATAATGTTTACATTTATTTATAGTTACACCATTGTATTCATAAAAAGAAATAAAGATTCTTTGGAATTCTGGATTCTCCGACTCTTCTATTTATTAAGGTTCAGGATCAACCTGTCAAAATAGTTGAAGTGCCCGAAAGAAAAACACTTGGCTACCTCTTACTCTTGGATCAATTATATGTCTTACAGCCATACGTTTCATATTTAAGGATAAAATTAAAAGTCTCGGTTGGTAGACTCCTTTTGTTCTCAAAACAATGTAACGTCAAAAATAACAAAAGGTGCTACCATTTTGTATTAAATCAACGCAAGGTAGTTGAGCCTTTGTGACCAAAAATTCAGAAAAAGGAAGTGAAATGATCACTTTCTAATAAATTTCTTGATTGATGTCAAATTATATTGACAGCACCATAAAGAAATCCCATAAATTAAGGAATCC
>VCJG01001819.1:0-10044 GCA_024140375.1 Backusella westeae | reverse complement strand
TTTTAAAAAAAAAAAAAAAATAGAACGAGAGCTTGTATCGGGAAGAATTTCTCACTTCAAGAGATGCGCCTTGCCCTTTCAGCAGTCATAAAGCACTATGATCTGATGCCTATTGAGCAAGAATTGAAGAATAGCAATGATCAGACAGTATATCTCACGTTGATGTTAAAAAGCAATAGCTTTAAAGTTAAAGTAAAACAGAGAGAGAAACAATAAGTAGTTTCATTTACAATAAATATTATGTTAAAAAGTTCAGTATTTTTATTACACTTATTAGAATATGATTATTACATAAATGTTGTACATTCTCCTTTTCATATATATATATATATAATTTATCTATCCTCTAAGTGTTGAGCCAAAACTCAAGGATGGTTGTAAACTTTGAGCACTACCATGTCTAAATTGGTGTGAAGAAACATCATTTGTTGCTGTCATAACCCCTTTGTTTCTTGCTTGAACCCTTCGACGACTGTATAGTTTCCACACAACTGTGACAATGGCAACAAGAGTGAGTAATGATAAAGTTGTTGCAACTGGAAGAACCCATTTTGGAAATGTCTCTTGTCCACTCTCATTGTATTCCCTATTCCTGTTTTTTGGTGGTGAGCTGGGTTCATCTAAACTGTCACTCATATCATACATGATCTTATATGCCAAAAGACTTTGGTAGGGTGCATTGTAATCTAAGGCCACTTCATTCTGTTCCCAATTTAGGTGACTATCATAGTAACTACCATTACGACTTGGTCCACCCACCAATGCTGTATCAAAGTTAGAAAAAATGATTTCATATTCCCAACTCATTTCCCTCTCATTTACCTCCATATAAAACATTTGGTAAAGGAATATCCGTGCTATTAGGGTTGACGTTCGTTCCTGAACTTGTCAAAGCAGAATGGGGAAATCTGGGAGAGTTAGGTCCTTCTCCAACAACGTAGTTTTGCTTTAAAGGATTTTTGCCCAAAATATAATTCAATTGACTGTTTGCTAACACTATAGAAAAGGTTACTTTTTAAGAAAAAAAAAAAACAAGAAGTCTGGTAATTTTACCTTCGTATTTTCTCACTTTTGATAACAAAACCTCCTTATTTTCTGACTTCCCAATAATTTTCTTTAGTACGTTTGTTGAATAAGAAACTAATAGAAGACTGGTACTCAAGGCATTTGCATTACTATTGACGTCACTATAGGAAGGCATCTTAATAATTGTTTTTGTCTTTTTTTTTTTCTCGTGCTAATTACCTAAAATCATCCCACCAAAGTAACCCACCTTGGGTTCTATTTACAGAAGTACCATCCACAATACCATCCAAATATTTTTCTGCATCCACTCTCTTCATGAATAACTCGTATTCGTCACCTACTTCCAGCATAATTTCTGAAAACAAAACATAGACAGCGCCATACTAATAGAAATACGTCAACATCAGAACTCTCCCTCTCTCTCACACACATGCACTTTCTCTTTCATTAATTATTTACCTTATTATCCCATCCTAATGGCTGGGTTCGTCCTCCAAGGCCAAGTCCGCCATTATAAAAATAATGCGCATTTTCAATATATAATTTATCTTTTGTGATTTTATAAAGCAACAATGATGCAAGTACTAAATCGTCCGTATAATCTTTTTTTTTTTTGAGAAAGAACGTGAATCGTTATTTTTAGTCACGAAATCATAATTAAATATATGCAACATATATTTACCAGAGCTTGCATACATGCGAAGTACAGAAGGAACGGACGCTTGGTATGACCGATATGGTAAAATGGATACCGACGCATTGTAGAGTTGAATTGCATGCCGGCCCAACAATGATGCGTACTCCATATCCTCGGGATCGTTTGTTATAGAAAAGAAGCGCGCCGAACTTGCCAATGCAGCAGCTAAAAATAAAAGCTTGTTTTTAGCATTTTAAATATTTTTTCTTTCATTATAAGCTTACCAGTCATGGCTGCTACGTCCGTTCCAAAATAAGTCTCATTGATTTGATAACATGGACGCGGTAATTTAATACCAGAATCCGAGCCTATGATTATATATCAGTGTGTTTGGCAGATAGAGATTTAATGCACAGGCATACCGAAATAACTGTGATCCAAGTTTTCGTCACCCACCTTTTTTCAAAGTAAAATGGAATAGAAAATGAATAATAGTATCAATAATAACAATAACATGTTACACCTACTTGAACAAATAATGTGGATGGCTCTGGATGTGCTTTTATTAACCAATCTGTACCCTTTTATTATTATTTTAGACTTTTGTTTTATTTTACATATAAAAAGGGAGCTGATGATTATACCCATTTTATCTGATCTCTTAAATATGTTGATTGATTTGCTAATTTATATCCTTCATAGTAATCAAAACCTTAAAGCACAAGTGTGAATCTCTTAACAGGTCAAACCATCTATTATATTACTTTACCTCCCCAGCTTAACACAAATAAACTATATGCCAATGGAAATGTGAATTTCAAGTAGTCACCTGCATCATAATACCCCTAAAACAAGAGACATAAAAAGGGTGAGTAATGCATTTAATAAATAAAGTTAATATTTACCCCAGAAAGATCTATGTTCACTTGTGATCCATCATTGAGTGCAGAATCATGACGCCTTTATGATTAAAGAGTATGAATAAAAGCAAAAACAATAAATATACTATCCATTACCAAGGAATACGATTGTTTTGAGGTAACCGGCCTGATCTCTGTGCCTCATAAAACATGATGGAATGGTTTAGCAATTGACTGTATGTCTCAACTGGTGTTTGAACAATGGCAGGCAAAGCCTTATATTCATCACTTTTGACACTTGTTATACTCATAATAACAAGTAGTATTGTGTGTTGTAACAATTGACTACACCACATATTGATATGATAAAGTGATGGGTAAATGGAGACAGGTTTAGAAGGGGTGGATCCCTCTCTCATTATATATATATACGATTTTTTTTTAAAATTATTTATTCTCGAGCAACATTTTAAATGCAAGGTAACATTCATCACTTGCATGTTATTAATTTATTCAACACAGATTTTACATTTCATTATAGTGTCTTTCCACAGCTCATCTAAATTATCTAATTTCCCATTGACCATTATCGCAGGTAAAAGCTGTGGTTTCTGATTTGCCCAATAGACACTTCCTCCCATTCCCTCATCCGTTGATAGTCTTGTTGCATCGGTTAGACAGAGATAAAGAGGTGTCAAACTGCCTTCTTTTGGCGATAGCATGATGAAATCAAAAATAAGAGACAAGAAAGGTAGCGTAAATACAGTTGTGTGTGAGAATAAGCGTGTGCGCACAGTGCCAGGATGATATACTAGATATCTATACAGGTTAGTTTTATATCCAAATAATGCATTTTCAAATACTTGCCAAATGTAGATATATTTGTTTCTTTAGCTACCAAAGGACCCATGCGAGATATACAGGCTTTACTAAAAGCATAATGATCCAATCCGTTCAAGTGATATTTGGTAGACGGTGTTTTTGTATCTAGATTATTGGTTGTGTAAAGCGTAGAGCTTGCAGCAAACAGGACACGACCATTGTCTTGCATATAAGGAAGTAGTAAATGTGTTAGCAATACAGGTGAAATGTAATTCTAGTAAAAGAGAGAGAGAGAGAGAGAGAGAGAGAGAGAGAGAGATAGCATTAATTTTGTTGAATAATATAATATAATATAATATAATATAATAAAACTTTACTGTTTGGCATTGTGATTCATATCTATCATTTGTTAAACAGAAAGGCGCGTTCATGATACCCGCATTATCTAAGAATATTATTGTTAAGAAACAAGATACTTTCCATTGGTAGTGTTTTAAGCTTACTTATTAGTAATGAAATGGCTTTATTTGGAACCATTTCTTTCACTTGATTTACAAAGCGATGGACAGAATCAAAGGATGTAAGGTCAAGCGGTAGAAATGATATTTTATCAGATTTAAATTCCTGTTTTAAATCACTATTTTCTTCACTGCGAGATCCTATCCATATTCGTTAATTAATAATAGCAATAATAATAGTGATAAACAAAGACACACCTAAAATAACTTGAAATCCTGCCAAAAGTAGCCCCTTTGTTATTTCTGCCCCAATGCCAGAATCTCCGCCTACAATCAATACGCAGTTAAGCCCTTGTATTCATTTTCTTTTTCTCTTCTTTTACCGGTAATTAGTGCTATTTTCTGATGATCTTTATGTGCTTCTCTGTATTGATTCACAATATCATCTACAAGTTGCTCTTGTTTTGAGCGGTTGACAGGGCCAAACAAACCACGTTTCATAACAGCAATATAGATTGTTTCCACGACGCCAATGATATACACTCTAAAGAGAGTTGGAATATATGCAGCGCGAGTAATCTCAAGATTAACAGCTTCCAACAGACATTCCGTCAGGGATGGAGCAAAGTATTGATGAAGGCGTCTTAATTGCTGTGCAAACAAAAGTAAATGACGAGACAAGTTATGCACCTTGATGAGAAGGTAGCTTGCTAGCAGTACGGTAAGGACGAGAAGCACAACCATACTTTCTATTTATTATCAAAAAGAGAAGTGTATAAAATAGATATTGTTGACACTTTTTTAAACCTCAGCCCTTTGTATATTGTACTTTGCACATGTCAATGAAACGCAAGCTTGTTTTATACAAAGTAACTAAATCAATGCATTTCCTTTCTTGCCAACCACCTTTTCAAAGTAGATTGGCTGTATTAGGCCATTTATGCCCTCAGTTAAAATAACACCGTTATTTGACTTGTAAAACACAATTCCGTCTATATATCATCATCATCATCATCATCAGTTAACCCTTCATAAACCCATTCAACAGTTACACTCTCTACCTTTCTTTGCTTTTGCTACGTCGATGTAAATAAACACCTCACTCGACTTTCTTATACCACTCTTCACCTTTGGATCCCCCGGTAATCCAACTGCGCAGTGCACATGATTTCTACCCATCTTTGAGAGTCCCGATTCCTTTATAATGGACCATGCCTCAAGTGTTGTGCCATGTATAACTGCTGTCTCGTCATTCTCTAGTAAACTCAAGAGATCCTTTTCCTCCACCGACTTTATGGAATGTCCTTGACTGGCTCTAATCATATACGCGCCATTTTCGGCACTCGTTAATTCATAGCGCTTCTTTGGATTTGTATCCACCACATATTTGATGTGTTCAAACGTGTCACCTTTAAATTTTTTATGGGCCAGCTATCGTTATGGAAAGAGAGAGGTTAAGTAACAAGACAAAAAAGACGGTCCTCGTTTTTCTTTTGCTTACCAAGTCCTTTACAGCAACATAGCCCGAGTCTGAAATGGATATCTTTTCTTTAACAGCGCCGTGTCTTAGGAAGTAAGCGAGTTTTTTCGATAATATGATGCCTTCCCGTTCATTTAATATAGGATTATCTTGACTTGTTGACATTTCTTGGGTTTTTTTTTTATTAAGAAAAAGAGAAAAGTGTAAAATTTTGACTGCTTTATGTTTTCCAAAAGAAGGAAAAACGCCCTTTTATCCAAAAAATCATGGGACGCCAATATTATTGTGTCTGTGTCACCATTTTTGGTCATTCATTTTGGTGATTGGCCAATCAGAGGCCGTATACCCACAATTGTATTTCTTTCACCAGCTCCAATGGCCCAATCATTGTTGCTTTCTGTGTAACAAGTCGAACGAGATCCTTTTTTTTTGCACCCCATTCTTTTTTATATATATCTTACTTATTCAATCACATTACCTGCCTCTCTCTCTCTCTCTCTTGTTATTCCCACTTGTGTGAATAATGAATACTTCTTCTTCTTCCTCTCTTATAAAGGAACGTAGCAATAGCCAAAGAATAGTCGAACCTGACAATTCATTTCTGCCATTGTCGCCTACATTGCTTGCAAGTGAACAACAACAGCAGTCCAAAGTAAGTTTAATTAATTTATTTGTTTATTTACAACTAATAGCTAATGATAATAATAATAATAATAATAATAAAATAGACAAGTTTACCATTTTATACAACAGATGTATATGATAAAAGATTTTGTTTACCGCCAATTCAGACTACAAAGGAGGTAATTTAGTACAATCTTATTACATTTATTTTTAATATATAAATTAATTATATTACTATTTCTATATAAATATAAATAGGAAAACTCAATGAGAAAACACTCATCTCTTCCACTTACTCACATAGTGTCGCCTGAGGCTATTCGAGAAGCACAGATAGAAGAGAGCGAAGACGTTTTATTCAATCAAAGTAGACCCTTTTCGGCATATCCTTCATTCTCATTATTTAAGCAACATCCAACTACTACTGCAGATACAATAACCACATCATCATCATCACCATTATCATCATCTTCATTATCTCCACCACCACCACCACCACCACCACCAAAAATGAATGATAAACAACAAAAAACAAATGCTAAAGAAAAGTTAAAAAGACCACCCAATGCTTACCTCTTGTTTAATCGCGATATGAGACGTAAACTGCTGGAACAGTCGCCAAAAATGACAGTTGGTGAGATCAGTAAAGAAGTTGGCTATTGGTGGAAAGAACTACCCGATGTAAGCTATAAAAAGTAATTAGTAATATATTAAATTATATACCGTTAACCATTTTTTATTCCTAATAAAAGGATCAACGTCAATTCTATATAAAAGAAGCATCTTTGTTAAAACAAGAACATCTAAAGAAATATCCTGATTTTATTTATACCAGAAGATCAAAAGCAGAGCTTGCACAGGCGAAAAGAAAAGTACACAACAGTCATTCAGATAGTGATAACAATACGGATGAAGAAGAAGTAACAAAACCAAGCACAAAAAGAAAGAAAAACAATGGTGAAAAGGATCCTCGAGGACGTAAAAAGAAAAAGATCAAGAACCCGTTTGCACCAAAGCACCCCATGTCTGCCTATCTCTACTACCTTGCCTCAGTCTATCCACAGGTGTCACAGCGTTTTCCTGGGTCCACTGTTGGACCTATTAGTAAGACGATATCAAGAACATGGCACGCCATGTCCAAAGAGGAGCGATCGCCTTGGATCGAGAAGGCTGAATCAGATAAGGCAAGATATGCGAGAGAAATGCAGGCTTACATGTCATCCAACCAGGAACAGCAAGAAGATGAGGACAACAATGATTTAGACATTCATACTCTTGCCGCTGTTGTTGAAATGGTCAATACTAATTAAATGCATGATAATCGTCACACACTTTTTTTTCTTTTTTAGATTAAATAAATACAACATTTTTTCTCTCACTTTCTCTTTTCTTCTTTCGCATTTGTGCACCCAAAAAAAAAACCTAATTTTGTTAAATCATAATAATATAAATCCTTTTTTTTTTTTCTTTATTATTATTCACATTGTATTCCAATCTGCTTTCTTCATTCTTTTCCAACAATTCACAAGAGGTTTCCATGGTAACCGAACCTTCTTTACTGCTGAGTATTCCAATAAAGAATCCAGACAAACTGGAATGGAAACCCGCGTTATTAGACTACATCAAGAAGAGCTATTCAGAGGATCCTTCAAAATATGAAGAGGATGCTGAAATACTCGACACCATGAGAACAACTGCAATGAAACAAACTCTAAATGACACTTTTGTATTGGAGGACTTGTACATGTAAGGGGAAATGAAACACTTGGTTTCGCTTTTATCTTCTAACTCTTGTTTAGTTATTTCAACCAACTTACCTATGTTGCTTCTCGATTCCCACTCAATGTAAGGAAGCAAGTTGGCTTTTTTTTTTTAGTTTTCTTGGGCTTATTTCTCTTTTTTTCTTTTAGGTAAACTTAAAAATTGGTTGGTTTCCAGCCTTTCAACCCCAAGAAAAACCAGGTACGAAACACGTGAAAGTACAATGATAAAATAGAATGAAATCTAACTTTATTTTATAGAAACACTTTATAATTTGAATTATGAAAGAGCATGTGTCTTGTTTAGAATTGCTGCTATTCATAGTGAATTGGGCTGTCAGCAGAATTGGGTATCCACAGAAGGATTGCGTAAAGCATGTCAACATTTCCAGGTATGCAAATCAGTAAACAAAAGGATGGCGTACTAATAGATAGGCTTATAGAACGCTGCAGGGTGTTTAAAATACATTGAAACAGATCTTGTACCAGAATTTCGAGCCGAACCACCCAACGACTTCAAACCAGAGACACTCAATGCCCTAACTGCACTGATGCTCGCCCAAGCACATGAATGCATATGGCAAAAATCCGTGATGGAGCACATGCGTCACGGCACCATCGCACGCTTAGCAATCAAGGTATCGGACTATTATCAACTCTTCTTACAACAGCAGCAGCACATTACTTTTAAGAAAAAGCAGCGAGACGAATGGCAGAAATACGGTCATCTCAAGTTTAGTTTCTTCCTTGCCGTCGCCCACTACCAAAAGGCCAATGAGGCCATCTCTTCGGGAAAATATGGTGAGGAGGTTGCTCGCTTGAGACTCGCACAGACGCACAACCCCGTTGACGCCATAGTTCATCCACAGTTTAAGGAAAATATTAGCATGCTCCATCATGGCATTCAGCGTGACATTGCCAGAGCCGAAAGGGACAACGATCTCGTTTATATGGAACCCGTGCCTGAGCCCAGTCAGCTTGTGCCCATTCTTAGATCGGATATGGTGAAACCCATTCTCCCCCACTTTGTAACTGAGCCTGCGTACTGGACTCTCTTGCAACCCAGACAGGAGAATGAGTTTATCAAGCGACCTTTGTTTGAGCATCTACTGCCATTTGCAGTTCATCAGGCGGCGAGTGTATATGCGGATAAGAAGGATTATATCATCAAGGTGGAGATTCAGGGCAAGAATCAGGACCTAACCAAAGAATTACAAGAGTAAAGTAATTTTATTTCCTTGTGATTTTTGATTTATTTGATATTCACATGAAAAAAAAAATAGATTTTATGACGAATTTCGTTTACCTTATTCTCTCGATACCATCGACACATTGCCTAAAAAGTTGGTGGAACATGTGGAAGAGGTACATGATGAAGGTGGTATCCAGTCACTTTATGATATGCTTCAAAAGGTACAGCGCATGTCACAGAACAACATTGATCTGATAGAGGAAGGCTTTAATGCGCTCGAAGAGGAGAATGAACAGGATGCATTGTTGAGTAGAGAGTATGGAAAGCGTAAGTTGTGAAGGAAAGAGGAATTGGGGGGATCAAGGGGGAAAAAAAGGGTGGTATTTTCCTCTCTTTTTCATGTGTTTAATATGATTGGACATCACTAAAAGAAAATCATTTATTTTTTTTTTTTCTCTACCACTTTTAGTCTGGAACCGTCCCAGCTCACAATCCTTAACCCACAACCTTTTAACCGCAGGTACCAAATACAATGACACTGTTCAAGCAGCCCAAAAAGCAGATCGTGTCGTACAGGCCAAAGTAAACAATTGGGGAAAAGCCATCGAAATGTTATCACTACCCAAAGACGAAATCCCATCCCATCTACCCAACATGACCAAATCCGAACAAGACGAGAGTGGAGCCGTGCTGGCCCAATTACTTGAACAATCTCGAGATCGCATCGCCCAACTCAACACCGCCCAAGAGAACCGCATTACCTTGGAAAAGGAAGCCATCACCCTCTCTGAAGAAGATGACATTTCAACTGATTTGATGAAAAAGGCAAATGAACTCACCAAGGGGTCACCTATAGTCAAGCTGGAACCAGAGCAATTTGGTGATGTCTTTGATAGTCATTTGGAAAAGTATAAGCAGTTTCAGCATAAAATGCAGTCCTTTGTTTCGACACAGCAGGATCTCATATACCAACTCGAGGATCTTATAGGGAAATTGGATTCGCTTAAATCGAGTATTCCTACCCTTTACAAGAGAGAGACTGCCATCATGCATTTGGAGACTGCGTTTGTGAAATTTAAGGAAATAAGAGCTAATTTGGTTGAGGGTATCAAGGTAGGAACAATGATGCTATTTTAAAATATGTTTTTATATTTACCCTTTTTTTTTTTTTTTTTTTTTTTTTCT